>BJBW01004445.1:58826-120108 GCA_004320125.1 Scolopax mira
TTCTTATATTGAGGGCTCCAGACCTGCACACAGTGCTCTTCTACTTGTCTGAGCAAAACTTTTCATGACTTCATGGCAACATGCTAAATAGGCTTGTGTTTCAATGCTATTTACGGCTCTGCAGCCTACCGCATGATTTATAACTAATATTTTTAATGTAATTAATCTTACCTAACACTTATTTGCATGTTCTGGGCAATATCCAGCTAGTATGTAATTAATTCTCCATGTGTAACTAATTCTCACAACCTTCATAGGAATTATTTGGAGGCAACTGAGGTAAAATGTAGGAAGGACCTACATGAGGAGTTATCACCGAAAGAACCTTAGAATTTATCAGTGGATCTCTGGGGTGCTGGTGTACATGTGCTATATGTGGATTTGGGTCAGCAAAATGGGAAGAAAGGCTTTTCAGTTTTTTGATTGGTTTTGTTTTAGGGTTTTTCAGGACACAGTTTCTGGATGGGTGAGTTCAGGGCATTTTTGCATCTCAGAATAGTTGAGATACTTGAACCACAAATATTTTAAAATTGGTCTCTGTGAATCTCTCAACTGATGTATTTAGTAACACGAAACAACCTCAGTGTGTAACATGATACTGTAGCAAACAAATTTGGGTTTGGGTGTTCGTTCACCCTGCCTCTGAAATGTGGAGCGCTCTGCTGTCCAGTCAAATGATTCTGGGTCATTATTTTATTTGTCTGTTGTCCAGTTGGAAAGTGGAAAGTTCTCATTTTCATTTGTACGTGGAACAAAAGCAAAATCTGATGCCTACTCTTCATTCTTTCCGAGCCTTCTTTGTAGAATCTGTTTTCCCTCCACCATGAGCACTATCTTGCTATGTATCATGTACACATGCTTCAAACTTCTGTGAATATATTTGATAAAGTAATTTTTACCTAATAATCAGAACATCCGTTACTGGTTTACTGGAGTATACTTATTGTAAACATCTGTCACAGACACAGAAAGCAACAATATTCAGTAAGATAATCACAGTTTTAAAATATTTTTTTTAAGGTATTTTAGTTAGCCTGTTAATTGCTGGTAGTTCCTGTGCAATTATTTATTTTGTTTACACCCAAAGTTGTTTGAGATAAGTGTTTAGATGGTTATTTACCACTGCCACAGGTGAGGCAACTTCTATTCCTGAAATAAGAAATCAGATTGATTCTATTCATTTATATATGATGTTATCACTGAGGGAAAAAAAAGTCATTCATACATCTGTGTCCTACTGGTGCTTTATTTGCCGTCTTCCATTGTTGCTTCTGCTGACAATGTATTCTCCTCTTGGGGATGGTTATGGTAAATGATACAGGATTACACAAGAGAGTAATCTCTAACACCCCCAAATTGTGTGAAGTCCAGTGAACAGAAGATATTTAGGATGTCCCAGAACTGGTCAACATAGGGTTTATTGCTGCTGGACTTGTGCAGTAACTACGCTGTGACCTGACCACCTCAGGAGGCCCATCACATAGCAAAGGAACCTGGCTTCAAGTAGCTTCTTGGGAGACCCCCTTCTCTTGGGCTGCACCCACAAACCCTGGGCAGAGGGGAGGGCAGGAGGAGAAACCCGAGTGTCTTTATCTGTCAGCCCCCTCCCTCCCCAGCTTCCTCCTTAGCTTTGCCCATCACAGCACATTTGCAATTCTACCGGATGCTTCAGTTCCTCTGGCAGCATCAGTTTCTTGAAATGCGATAGTATCTCAGGTCATTGAATCAACTGCAACAAAAAACCTTGCCTTTTCTAATAGTTTTTGACTGTCAACAGTTTCCTTTAGGCTGAAAACTTATCTAAGCACTTGGTAAAATTAAATCCATTTATGAGAGAAAATAAAATCAAATCTAATGCAAACATTGTACCAATTTTTTCACAAACAGAATAGAAATACTTTATTACTGTGGCTAGAGGAAACATCGTCTTTGCTCTATTTGTTTTCAAATCCTTGGCAAAATGGAAACAGAAACAGAAGATAAAACTGGGGATGAACTGGTGCTGTGTGCTCCCCTTAATCAGCTTAAAACCAATTACCTGATGTCTTTCGGTACATAGAAAGCACTACTGCTATTGAAATAAATGGGACTCGTGTTCTCCTCCGTGGTACCAAGGCCATGACAAGAACAGTAGATATAGGCTGATTTTGTGACTTGACTGTAATACCACATGACAATACTCTGACCATTTAGATATAATAATAACTTTAGTTTTAAAGACATTTCAGATTATGAATAAAATTTGTAGCCAGTAGTGTCCTATGAAATACTTCTACTGGTCTGTGTTGTCTGAGCTTGGCTATATAGCACATTCAGCAGTAGAACAGTAAATGTGCTAATAATATTACATGTTGCTGTTGTTTATTGCAACTTTTTTTTTGTCTCTCAGATTTATTTGTAGCAAAGGCGGTCAGCAGGGCTGAATATTGAGTCATCAAATGTGCAATCATGGGGCATGTGTTGACTGCAGTAGTTTCACTTGTTCATAGATTGACAGGAAACTTTCTTTGTGCTGTATAGCTATTAATTTTCTAACACTCTGGGGAGGGCTTCACCTTGAACCAGAAACTTCATTTTGATAAACAAAAGTAGCTACCTGACTCCTGGAATATGACACTGAAGTTAAATAGAAGATGCTTATTTTCATACTGAGTGTTTAAAGTTGATGTGCTTTTTTTTTTTTTTAATTTTGCATCTTTCTAGTTATAAACTTTTAAAATTAAGTAGGTTTATAGTAATAGATTTTTCTTTATTTATTTTCAGCTTCAGGATATAGAAACTTATACTCGGGAACACTTAAAGCCCTTGAACAAACTGAAAGAAAAATTTATGAGTCTTCTATTTGGAAATATTATGGCATGGTAGAACATTTAAGGGTTTTCTTTAATAGAACAGGCTAAAATTAATATTTGTATAGCCTTTCATTTTTGCTGTACCAAATATATTGCTTGTTAGTTAAGCTGTACGTTTTATCAGTGTGTGGTTTGTGTGTGTGTATGTTTTTATAAATGTGCATATATCGTATATAGTGAACAGCAGATCCAGAGAGACTGAGAAAGATATTTGCAAGGAACAAAATTGTATCCTTGACAATTCTTGGAGAAGGCAGTGGTGGGTTGAGTGGTCTGCCACTGGGTGGAAAGTTAGGAGAGAGAATAAATTAATAATTTGATCTGGTGGTAGTATGGCCCAGGAAGGAGTGTGCCCAGGCCCAGGAATGAACCTGTCCATGTGCCCAGGCCTGAGAGCACCCTCCCGTGTCCTTTCTTCACCCAGTGCAACCCTACCACTGCCCCATCTTCTCCCAGGGCCACCTCACCACCGGGGTTTGTCACGTTTTGAGGGCATAGGAGAGATGTGCACTGGCTCTAAGCTATTAAGTAAGTTGGAGATTTGTCATTTGGTTAAGTGGAAGAAGAATCATGGCTGTTCAGAAGGTGGGTTAATGCAGAGGAACTGAAACCAGAGCTCTTGAATTACCGTAAAATATAAGTCTGGGCTTCAGAAGATTTGGTTTCAGCACATGTATCTTCATGCGTTGCCTTAGGCATTTTATTTCAGTGCTTGCCATCCTGTCTCCCACTTTTGTCAAATAGAAATAACATGTCTTTTCATGTTTGCATCTCATCTTTGCTTTGTCACAATAGTCTTGTGGACTTTCTCATCCTATATTAAAGAATGATCTCTGCAGCATCATATGGCAGTTAAATTTGTGTTTAGACCATATTAGTTGTTGTGGTACTTTGGTAATACCTTCTGTCTCTGCAGTTTTGCTATTTCTGTATAATTCTCAGAATCAGAGAATTATAGGGGTTGAAAGGGACCTTTGGAGATCATCTAGTCCAACCCCCCTGCAAAACTGAATTCACCTGGAGCAGGCGGGACAGGAACCTGCATCCAGGCAGGTTTTGAATATTTCCAGAGGAAATTCTCTGAGCAGCCAGTTCCAGTGTTCTGTCACCCTCAAAGTAAAGAAGCTTTTCCACATGTTGAGATGGAATTTCCTGTGTTCCAGCTTGTGTCCGTTGTTCCTTGTCCTGTCAGCAGGCACCACTGAGAAGAGCCTGACTCCATCCTCTTGAGACTTGCCCTTTAGATATTTATAAGCATTGATGAAGTCCCCTCTCAGTCTTCTCTTCTCCAGGCTAAACAGACACAGGTCTCTCAGCCTTTCCTCATACAAGAGGTGCTCCATTCCCTTGGACATCTTCGTGGCCACAAAACTCTTTCCAGTAGTTCTCCATCCTTCTTGAACTGGGGGGCCCAGAAGTGGACAGTCCACTTCTCCACTACTCCCAATACAATCTCACCCAGACAGAATAGAGGGGGAGGATGATTTCCCTCCTTCCTCAACCTGCTGGCCATGCTCTTTTTAATGAACCCCAGGAGACCATTGGCCTTCTTGGTCACAAGGGCACATTGCTGCCTTTGTATCTTTACCTTCTTTATAAAACTTTGTAAATAAATTTTATAACGGTATTAACTCTGTAAGACAAATGTGTAATGGATTTTTGGAAGTCTAAACCAATTAAATGTTGTGACTCTTAATCATAACATTAGCAACTTTTTTTTTGCCTATTCCATTTTATTTTTCTTCTGTTCAGAGGACATTTGTTCTCCAGAACTGTTTTCCAAAGTAAAAATCTAATGGTTTCTAATACCTTAAAATTGTTTAGTGAAAGTGCCACATGTACGTCCCCTTGGAAAACAGCTCAATTATCATTTTCCTTGATAGTATTCTATATAGCAAGGATTTAGCTGTTTTAATTAAATGCTGCATTTATCAAATCTGTAATACAGGCTTTGGGTTTTTTTAAATGTATTATATCATGACTTTACTATAAATATTGTAAATATAAGTATAAATTTTAAATAGTACATTATAAATATAAATACAGTAGATCTATAAAAATATGAGTAAAATCACTGTATCATTTTTTTATCATGTAGGACATGACTTCCATTGGGAATGCTGTGTCCTGTTTTGGGCTGCTAAGTAGAAAGAGGACTTCAATATAACTGAGTGAATGAGGGTCACCAAGGCAGTCAGGGATCTGAAAGATATGGTTCTCAAGGAGAACACAAGTTAAGGGAGGATATATTGCTGGCTTCAACTACCTAACATGATACTGTAGAGAAAACAGAGCCAGGCTCTTCCCAGAAATGCTCAATGGTAGGTAAAAAGGCAATGGACATCAGAAATTCTGAACAGATTTAAGAAAATAGTATTTTCAGTATGAGGGTGACCGTGTACTGGAAGAGGTTTCCCAGAGAGCTGGTGGCGTTTCAATACTTACCTGGATGCATCCCTGTGCAACCTGAGCTAAGTGGCACTGCTTTGAGAATGAGGTTTGACTAAATGAGCCCTTCCAGACTGTGATACATATATAAAATAGCAAATAAAAATTTAAGTTATTTGAGTTCAGTGATGTAATAAGCAATAATTTTATAAAACTTGATTGAAGCCAGAAAAAAAGGAATAAAACTAACAGGGAAAGTGTTTCTTATATACATTGTTTTAAATAGGTCATAGAATCAGTTAATTATAAATCAAAGGAGAGTTTATCCATAGATACCAACATTTACTGACAAGAGTAGCAGACACACCTGGAATTCTCCCTGGGACTCCAAACATCCTGTCTTACCCATTGTGTGCAGAACGACTGGTTAATCAAGAATGATATATATCCGGGCACTTAAAACCTGTATTTAAGCATACAGTTTTGAAAACCTCGGTCAAAGATTGCTGTTCATTTTATAAATTAGTTTCCTGGCACTCTCATCTTTCTTCTGCAGAAAGCTCTTTTTTGAATGTAAAATGTTGTCTTTGATATGATGTGATGGTGTAGGACTGTCAACTGAAAAATATCAGAGCTTTTTATATGTTCTTCAGAATTTCATAGCCATTATACGTTCAAAATATTCTTTTATCAACTACCCATGTAATGGTATTAGTTATCTGTACAGTGATGGATGGATGTGTAAATCTGTGTTGTAGTATCCTTGTGAAATTACATTTTGAGAAAAGTATTTGTAGAATACTCAACATAGAAATAACATTATTTAAAAAAGATAAATGCACAAAAGCAGCAATCTTTGATATGAGTAAAACTGTATTCTAAACATGCCTTACAATAACCCAATTTTAACTCTTTCAATATTTTTGCATTTTGTTTGAAATATAAAATATAAACTGGAAACGAAACAGAATTTATAGCCCAATTCCATTATTTAAATCACTCTGGGTTCTGACATTGAAAGTTACAATTCTGTCTGGAATCAGATTGTAAGGATGAATTATAATTCCCTAATGGAACCACTGACTAATCTCAGACTCTATAGATGCTCATGGTGCCATGTAATGCATTAGTGAACATGTTACTGATAAATAGGAATGAAATATTATTGGGCAGCCTCAAAGTTCCGCTCAGAAAAGATCTCAATTATAAAGTGTCACAGAAGGAACTAATTGGGTTTTTCTGTCACAAAAGGCTGAGCCCTGTGCATGCCTGTTGTTCCAGGAAAGAGGGGAACGACTGTGAGTGTTTTATTTTTGAAGAAACAGCTAAACAAGGTCTCTGCATGAAAGTTCAGAAATCCGTACAAAGGCAATGGCATGGGAGGAATCTTCAGGCTCTGTTATTTTCACTGTTTTGTTGGCTGAAGGCAACATTTGTCTCCCACTTCTGAATCTCAGCCAGTCAGCAGAAAGGATTAGATGGGCTCACCCGTCTCCTGGAGGACTCTGGAGGGATGAAGAGTGTTTCAGGTTGGGTCTGTAGATTCCTACCATTCTGTGGCAACATTCATAGAAGATAAATCCATTCTCACCTCTGCTCTCCCACTGCCAGGGAGAACCAAACCATGCACTTTCCAAAGGCAGGCTTCCTAACTGTATAATCTTGCAAGAAAAATGCAAATATCATTGGGCCTCTTTTTGAAAAATGCAATTATAATGACAGCTCTCATAGCACCTACACATACAAATGGCTTAAACATGGTTGCTGATGCACAAAAAACTGATGACAGAACTGGAAAAAAGGGCTTCCTCACATAACTTGATCTATGTTAACATATATAACAGGATATTACATGTCCTTGATAGGACTTGTAATGCTCTGGGCAAAGCACAGTCTCTTGCCATGGACTCAGACTGATCATATTTATCATTCCATTAAGAAAACAACTTTAAAAAAACAAGCTTTAAAATGTGCTTGGAAGTGAAATTTTATTACAATAAGAATTACGTGATGATATATCAGCTTGGCTGCTAATGATTTTTGATCTAAGCAGAACCATTGTTAAAGTCAGAATAAACAGGAATGGCCAAAATTTATTACAAAATTGTACCTGGAAAGAAATATAAGCTGTATTTGCTGAAAAAAAAAAAAGTTTTCAAACAGAATATTTATATGAAGTGAGAGAAATGTAAAAGTGCATTTTACAGCAGAGTTGGATTCCCAGCCCAGCTGAGCTCAGAGCTGTGCCTGCCCTCAGGGCTGGGCTCCATCCTGGCTCTGCCGGCAGCCTCTCCCAGAGCAACCACCTTTTGTCATCACAACATGCTACGGCACCCGGGAAAGCTGTTAGGCTCAAGATTAAATTATTTAACCAAGATGCTCAATTATTATTTGAGATGGAATTCTTTCCTTTTCTTTTAGACGTTTTGATACCTGTGTCCTGAAAAACAAGAACACTTCTTTTTCTTGGCGGCGTCAGTCACTTGGTTTTACAAAACCAGCACTTTGCCCTGGTCTTTTCCAAATTCCTCAAACTTTTTTTAGCTTGTTGTCAAGGGAGAGTTTTGCAAATGAGTGAGTAAATGTACCTTCTGTGAGCTAACTGTTGCAGATTCTGTTTAAAATTGCTGTTCTTCTGTAGAACTGACCCAGAAGTGACTTAGTGAAGTTAATGCCAAGCGGATTCACTGTACTGTTAAAATTATGTATATGTTATGTTGCTGCTGACATTTACTAGAAGTTTTTGTGTCTTTCTGTGTACAAGCCAATTTCAGATCTAGGAAAAGAATTACAAACTAGCTTGAAGGTAAAATATTGAGCCAGACAATTTTGTTGTAGTAGGTGTCTTCTTGTGGTAGGCCAAAGACCAGAGCTTGATGAATCCTGCAGAAGTCCTGTGAGCATCCGGATTTTCAATTGCTCTTCCAGAATGGAGCTGGATAATCAGTATGAACAGGAGAGAAGGAGGAGTATTGTTAGCTTCTTTTTTTTTTAAAAAAAATCTTTGGGTCTAAGACCATTGTATAAGTGTTTCTCTGGAAGCCTGACTGTTGGCTGCCTTCCAGCAAATATATGATTAATATACACCTGTGTTAGATATAAATAGTGACAAATATCCTCATGTAGCATTGATCTTCATGTTGATACCACCCACATGCCAGTTGTTTTACTTCCAGCTGGTTGGGATGGACATCTATGAAATAAATCAACTTTGCAGCTTTATTTTTCCATATAAAAATAATCTGCTCTGTCTGATAGTTTAAGCATAATCTTTCTAGCATTGAACCTGTCTGTTTGCATCCTCATCTTTAAAGCATGATAGAATGATAATGGAGAAGGAAAATGACAGAGGAATATTTTGGAGAAGCTGCTCCCAGAACGTAGCAATAGGTAAAATGATGAGGGCATGCTGTTAATCTCAAGAGAAAATTAGAAGATTGACAGTGCAGGTGGGAGGATTATGAGTTTCTAAGCTCCAAAGCCACCCTTAATCTTGGTGCAACCTACAACCTGACTTATATTTCCCTCTCTTTCTTTGCTTACTTTCTCCTTATTCCTTTTTTTTTGCTCTTTGTTCCAGCAATAGGACTGTAAATCTGTAGTAATGTCTAAGTCTTATTTTTAATAACAATATCAGTTCTAGTCTTGACTTTACTTGACCTTCCTGGGCTCTGCTCAGCTAAGAAAAAGAAAAAGACAAATCGTGTTCCTCAGATGCTGAAAGTATTGAAAATAGGAAATAAAAAATAAATCAAGGACTGGTAAAAAGGAGCCTGATGAGCAGATACAAAAAGAACATGAAAGTTAAAGACAAAGTAATCTAGGCTGTGCGAGTAAATCCTAAATTTGAGGATTTTTTCAGATCAGGGTTGGTAAGATTTTAAAGGTCAGTTCTAGACTTGCAAGTGAGTGCACTGATCAAGAAAGATGCATGGAGAGGATTGTTAGTTTTTCAGATTAAATGTTAATCAGAGTTTAAACAGAGGAGCGTGTGCGTGGTGGCAGGTAAGAGGGAGCCGTAGTGGTAATAAGGGTTGACAGCAGAAGAATCAATCTGGGCTGTTCTGAAAAAAAAAGGGCAGGGATGAGAAAAGGGAAAATCAATGCAAAGTGCAGGAAGCCAGCAAAATCAGAGTGCTTCCCCACGCATGCTTCAGCAGCATGAGAGGAGGAGCAGGAGGAGAATCAGACCTCGGGATATGATGGTGCCATGATGTCAGTAACAGAAAGGACGGGTTGTCAGAGGTGACAGGAGAAACTGTATAATTTTTAAAAGGGAGGGAGGATTCTGAAAGACGGATGTGAAAAGTGTCTGACAGGGTGAAAAGAGAAAGCTGGTGAAGCTGAATTAAAATAGGTGATTGGTAAAGGGAACTAATTCAAAGAGTGAAAGGGATTTGGAGGCGTCCATAGCAGGAGAGTGATGGTATGCTGAACAGATGGGAATTTCGAAGATGTTTTAAGAAAAGATGTGAAAGGTCAGAATCATTATAGAAAATGAAGGATCCTAGTAAGACTTGAAGTGCAGAGGTCTGCAAAGGGCAAGAGGAGCCAGAAGCCATCAAGCTGTAAGGGAAGAAAGCAGCCCTATGGAGGGAAGCCCAGAGGAAAGGATGGGCACTGAACTGGCCTAAAGCCACCAAAACACACCGGTCCTGCAATAGATGGAGGCAGCCAGCTGGATGCAAGTGGCAGGAGGGGAAGCACACCTACAGCTTTGGAGGTTGTCTGCTTGGACCAGGCATTGACTACAAACTTGAATAAAGCTCTAGAGATTTATTTCTGGAAAAGTCTTCCTTAAGGTATACTTGTAGAGCCGCAATAGAATTAACAGTTGGTGTTAATTAGGCCAGATTAAGATAGTAGTCTTCCTCAAAGCTGTGTTACGTGTTTTCTAGTTATTTCCATGCAAATTTCCTTCTCCCCTCTGATACTGTTTTTGACTTGTGTTCCTGACTCCTAACACCTAATCATTTTCCCAAGCAGGCATAAATTAGTTTAAAAATGTGAATTGCTCTATGCATAGAATATCCTTGGCTAATAAACACTGTGTTAAATTTCTTCCGTTTTGCTTCTTTCTTCAGTTCATTTTAAGTGTCACTTCTTTACTACATCTTGACATTTAATATGAAGCATTTCATCTACCAGAAATACATCTGAGTCTTCAGCTCAAGAGTCCAATTAAGAAAATGCTCCCATGTGCATGCATTTTCCTTTATTGAACTTCAAGTTCTCTGCAATGTCATATACAAGTTTAAAACCAAGGCTTTTTGTGGGAAAAACAATTCTAATCTAAAATATCACCTTGCCTTTTCACTGTGTTGTCCTACCCTTAAAACCCCAAGCTGTCTTTTACTTACATATTATCCAATTTTTGCTTAATGCCATTTTTGTTTTTAACAGAATAGGCATCAGAAATGCCTTTTTGTTGATAAAAGTGTTGATATCCTTCTCCTTTAACACTTAAGTGGTTCAATAGGGTAACGGCAATTAGAAATGTAATACTGCTTAATGTATTTGTAAAAAATCTTTTTTCTTTTACTATTTAAAATGAATTTGATACTGGTGTAAATGACTGATGCTGAACTAAGATCAGGCTTTCTCCTCTAGATGGTGTAATAAAAATTAAAGATACAATACACAGCAAGAAATAGATAATCTACCTTGTGCCAACAGCCGTGTCACAAACTGATGGTTTCTCTAAAGCTGTTCAGGTCTTTTCTCAGGGGCTGGTGAGTTCCATTCATAGAGCTCTGCTTGTGATAACATGGCTTTGTGCTGCTGTGGTTTGACTGAGGATGGAAAGGCTCAGATCTTTTAATCTGAGAATGTCTCATTATAGAGAAATTGCTTATTGTCTTTGATTGTAGCAAGCGAGTGAAGCAGCTCTATTGCCAACAGGAGGTTGCGTGGTTTCGGTTCTCTTGCCATGCCCTGTCCTTCCAGCACGGCAACTCTGTGCTGATCTACAGGGGAACCCACCAGTTGTTTCACTGTGGACATGTCAGCATCTTCTGTGACAGAGGACACATAATACTGGTTACTCCCATTGAACACCACCAGATAAACCAGTAAGGATTCTCATCTCACGTAGAAGATCTTTGTTAAAACACTTTTACATAGGGAGGGCTTTTGTGTAGTCTAGCACCTTAGCAGCTACTTCATGTTATGTGCAGACTGTTCTATTGGGTTTATTATGCTTTCTATTGAGCTTTATATTTCATGGATGGATAAATGCAAAAAAAATTTCAGAAGAGGAATCCTTTTTTTCAGATGTATAAGCCAGAGAGCACACTGCAGTCTCATTGAGATTCCCCTCACCCAGGTGAGGTATATAAAATGGAAGCAGTTACAAGCCATCCTACCTTTCCAAAGAGAGGCTCTGGTGATTTTGTAATATCTTGGTCTTGGGCTTTGTAAAGCCCTTCTAGTGGTTGCTAGTCATTTAGGGCTTTGAGCAATTTGGCTTAAGGTAGACAACTTCTCAGCACCAGAACTTCAGAGCCTGTTTGAACAGCCTGAAATTGCAATGATGGAGATAACAGAACAACATAGAGACCACTTAGGGTATTGAAACCCAGACAGGCGTGAATGCCAAATGAATCAGAATGAGATTTGGTTTTATTTATTACTCCGTGAGTGATCGTGTAGCTGAATTAAAAGCAGTTTTCTTTCTGCAGGCCAACTCTGCTTAGTATACCTGTGTTGGTTATAATTTCACATACACAACTCAGCAACCACTCTGTGGCAAGTGTGTAATTGGAAGGACACTCTCTGACTTTCATCTGCAGTTTGCTGCCATCGGGGTGCATGCTTTGCTACCTGCTGGGCCACTTCATGTAAAGCTTCTGTTCGGGAACGGTGTTAACAGTTGTTGCAACCATAATGATTAATCTGACTTGCAGGAACCCCGCTTACAGCACTCTCCCTGTTATATTTTTGCACTGAGGAAAATGTCTGATCTGGTATATTGGCTGCTTCATACGGCTGTGCTCAGTCACTTTCCCACTGACTCTTGCCCAGCTGAGCTGGAACGTTTCCATCCGTGTTCGGTATCTTGAATTCTCATTAGAGTGGGAGAATATTTTAGTTCCTGAGTATCTGTTCACTTACAAGTCTGTCTGTAGAGAGCTGTGAAAACAGGGTATTTGAAAGGGGAGGGGAAAGTAAAAGTGAAATAAGTGTAAGTAAAGAATATTGTACATTTGGGAGCCTTAGCTGATGCCTGTGAAAATATATAAAGTAAGGAGGCAGGTGAACTTGCCTTCCTGAGACCAAGCCCTTTGTCCCCCTCCAAAAAGAACTGGAGACAGAGACAGGAGGTGGGATGTCTCCGGGACGTGGCTGGGTAAAAGCTAGTGCAAGCAGACTCAATGTGATTTTTTTTTTAATGAGCCTATAGGGATCACTGTATTTTTAAACCCTGAATAAGGCTGCAGATCTGTTGTTGGGTTTGAGGCTTTCCCTTTCTTCTACATGCATTCAGCTATGTCAAACAAATCTATGTCACTATTTATTTGCAATATTGTAGTTGTATTAAACTGTTCTTCTTAATGAAATGAAAGTAAGTTGGAAATAAATTGCAGCATTATGGTTAATTTGTACCTATCTTACTGGTGTTAGTGGTGTTGCCTAAGATGCAAGTGAAGCAGAATTTCCTAACATTAGGTACATGGCCACAATATTTGCATTGCTACCAACACAGTGTTTCCAAGTATGTGCACTACCATATATGTCAATTTAATGCTCACACATCAAAAAAATATAGGAATACTGAGACATGATTCCTTATATTTTTTCTGGTATGCAGCACAAGATGGCTGACGGTAATTAGCTGTTTTTAGTGTACAATGTAACTCTTTAAATACCTCAATAAAAAAAAAAATAGATGAAAAAGATCTATGAGAAAAAATACATGAACGATTCTAACTTGGCAACAATGCAGGGATTGATAAAGTGTCTTGATTCTCATCCCTGCAGCTGTTTCTTTCTCTTCCTTCAGCAATACATTGAGTAGTGGGCATCAATTGACAAAATAGATGATGCTCGCTTGTGATTAATTTGAATCAGATTTACATTTGAAAGACACAAAAATCTTGCTGAAAACTGGATGAAAGCCTCAAGATCTAGACAGGCTTAAACTTAAAATAGAAAAAAAAAAGTAAATCTGTAAGTACTGGAAATTTGACACTATAAAAAGCCATCAATAAACTCCTATTGTATGTAAGAAGAGAGATTCATATATTCAGCAGAACTGCTTAAATTACTTTTCCTGTGAGTTTCATAATACCTACCCTTTTCATTCTTTTTAATTGACTTTCAAACTCACTTCCAGACTGAAATCCTGGTTTGTTAAATTTCTTGGGAATTGTGCTGTGGGTTTCTGCAGCTCAGGATTGTAGTGCATGATTTGTGATTTTGGTTTAAAGATAAAACAATCAGAGAAAACTCACTATTTTCATTTTTGTCTCTAAAATTCCTCATGGTTTTAATAGCCGAAATCTGTCTATAAGCTTATAGAAATTGTTTCTAAAGCAAACTTGTTTGCCTTAGTTCTCTCAGTTCTTTCCACTTCCATTTGTACGATTTATTTACCTTGACCTAAGGTACCTGTCATTTCTGTAAGATTCTGCTCTCGATGCTTCAAAGAAAGGACTCTGTAGTAAGTCTGTAAGAAGATAATTGGTTTTTTGAGTTTCATTTTTGGCTAAATACATAAAGTTGAGACATATTTCTGCTCAGGCATTCCCTTTTCACTAGCACAGTGTGATGCAGTGATTTCTTTCTGAGTAGAACATACTAGCCCTTGCATTAATTTAATTCACATTGTGATGCTGAAGCTTCTAACATGAAAACTTAGCTTTTATGTAGCTACAAATGTATTGTATTAAATAGAAAAGGCCAAATTACGTTTTCATTCACATTTGGGAGATCTGTCTGATGTCAGATGTCTTAGAGTATGTAACTTGTGAAAGAACTGGTTCATAGTGAAAGACAAAATATAAATACAATATTGCTTTTCAGTTCTAAATGGAGCTACCAGGCATAGCAGAAATTGTGTTACAGCAAACCTACGCTGCCAGAGCCACCCTGGGAGACCATTAACATTTAAGTTCAGGTTCCCCCCTCCCAAGGAATATTTTAAAGAAAAGGTAAAGGCCCTGCCGTGATTCCGTTGGTGTGCAAGACTCACCTCGTCTGCAAAGCTTTCTCCAGTAACTGGAGCAGAAGAAGAACCCTGCAGGGTGCTCAGGGCTGCAGACGGGCGACTAAACCTCAGAATATGACAGTGATTTGATTGTCCCTCTTGGAAGGATTTCACAATCGTGCATATCAGGCTGTAACAGCCGTAGGAGATAAGAGGATTGATAATGGAATGTTGAAAGAGATCGCAAAAGTGTGCAGACATTTAATATCACTGTCATTACGTGTGAAAATATCAAATGACCCACATAAAGCACAGGTTTAACACCCAGGAAATTATTGCTGGGATTTTTTTGAACAGTGATTTTAAGAGATATTTTCCATCTATAAGCTCAGATCACACAATATTTACAATATGAAATAACTTCTGTGACAAATCTAGGTAAATGGCCTCTTTGGTGTCATCTGTAATATTTGAAAATCCTAATATACGGTGTTCAAAATGGGCCGTCATTTCGGTGTAAACAGGTTAATTAATCCATATTTCTCATATAGAGTGCTCGATAAAATTTTCAGACTAAAATTTTCAGTCACTGGCTGCATACCTTTATGTTATTTTGTAGTTGCTGTATGTTGTGTAGCTTGAAATTCACATGGTTTTTAGAGGTGGGTTTTTTTGTTTGTTTTCCAAACAAAATGGATAACTAAGACTCCAATGTAGGACATTAATACAGTTAAGGAAAATGGGCTGTTATTACCAAGGGACTATAGTTGGAAATAACTAGAAGGTGTACGTCCTCAGTGTTGTCTTCTTTTCTATTGCTGTTGTGAAGTCACATCAAAGACTGACCTTTTTACTTTTATCTGATGCACATTTGAGAAAAAGCCATCTCTCATGCTGCTCTAAAGTAGAGAAGCTCGTGATCCTGAGAGATACACAAAGGGAAATGTGTGAGTTTCCTCTTGAGCCCTATCCATACCCCACTGCTTTCCAGTGGATGTCATTGTGAGACAAAATAAATCATCTGGGTCAAAAATAAAGTGGCGAGAGGCCGGCGGGGCTGGAGCACAGCTTCTGAGGTGTTCATTTTTGCTGAATCTGTTCAGTAAACTGACAGGCTGAATCAATTGCCTCCCAGATTACCAGCACAGCTCCAGCAGGACTGACACTGCTCTGACTCCGAAGAAACTTCCACCGTAGCAAAAATAGCAACGAAAATAATGGTAGTAATATACCTACAGAGGATTACTCCATGGAAAATAACATCAATGAACAGCAAGCCCACGTGCGACGCTGGGACGTTCAGACCTTCGAGCAGCGGTGGGATTCCTGCCCTTTTGCTGTTTGCCAGGAGCATTTTAAGGAGTTCAAGGAGGTTTGCTAAAAGCCCACTTCTGTACAGAGCTGTCTGACTTCGCTCAGCATAGGCATTGCAAGGCCTACTCACTTTTTATATCTCAGACCTAGAATGTAAAGAGGTACAGACCTTTTATTGGCCATCTGGCATGGAGAGTAATTTTCATCTTTCGTCTCTGCATAACCTCTGCCCTATTTTAGTTTTGCATCTGAAGGTCTGCGCGTGGTAATGTCTTTCCTTTTTTTTTTTTTTTTAATTTTGAACAAAAGTTCATCTTCCCATCTTCAGAAATTTATTTTTATTTTAAAATTTCGCCTTAGTTCTTGCTGTTCCTTCCTTTGAAGTCATTGTGCTCTTGAGTAACTCAGACCTTTCTTATCCAGCCTTTTTCCATCTGGTAGCTTTTTTATAATTCACTGAAGATTTTTATAACTGTTTGATGAGTTTTGTGCATTCTCGGACTTAGCAGAACACCTTCCTCAGTGTGTACATTCTGAAGTCTTCCATATGATCCAGCTTAACATCTCCCTCTTTCTTCAGTTACATCTCTTCCTCTAAGGTAGCCATGGATTTTGTTATCCACATACTTGTGTAAAAGCCTATTGCTCCAGCACTGGGTTCTTTTTAACCTCTATGGAAGTCCTGACACAGGCTGAAATGAGAGTTCTTTGTTGAATTACATCTGTTCACATCTAGTTTAGCCAAAGTAATTGTAATATCAGTTAAAAACTCATGTAGGAAATGTCTTTTAGAGTGAAGCATAATCAAAAGGCCATACTGCATGCAAGGAGCTGCTCCTGCAGTTCCTACCCTGGATATATTTGTGGATTTAGAAGATGATAAAAATGGCAACCATCTAACTAAGCAGCAGGCAGCTTCCTTTATGTTTGGGTATGGTTTTGATGAACAATGAGAAGCACCTTTGAAACATATTGTAACAGGAGTTTCCCTCCGTCCTTGAAGCAATAAAGCTTCTAATAAAGTGAAACATGCATCCACGGACAGTGAATTTTTCTTCCCATTAAAGTATTTAGGACCTTGTATTAATAACACTATCCATTTCTCATGCTATTTCATGCACTGACACCCAGGTGCACTCTATTTCCTTCCCTGAAAGCTATCTCAAAGGTGTAGTCATAGCTGTCATTTCGGATATAAATTTTCTCTGTAGAGAGACACAGAACTTTTACGCCTGGCTTCAAAATTTCCCAGCAGGGAGGGGCTTTCTTGTGGCAGTTATGTGCTATTATTCAACAGCAAGGGGAATTTCTGCGTGTGGCACCCTACAGAATAAAGGTGTTTCTGCACTCAGCATACTTGTCATCAATCATTTCCACAACCTACAGTTTTCGGTGGGTTTTTTTCTTTTTTTTTTTTTCATACCCTGCTTCCTTTTTGTTACTTGAGCAAAGCTAAGTATTTAGCAAAAAGAAAATGACTGGATTCTGCTCTTTGTGCTTTGCCAGAATCGAATTTTACTGTAGGTTGATTCATAAGAATAAAGCCAAAAGAAGGTTGCAAAATCTACCCACAGAATACTCAGAAATCATTTTCTCTGGAGGAGCCACACCTAAGGATATAAATGTTTTTTTTCTTCCTTTCCTAGACATTTTTGAATAGAATTTGACAGCTATATTCTCTATTTAAACTAGAATAGTTATTAAAACTATGGAATATATCATAGACAGAGAAATAAAGTGAAAAGTATTGCTCAGAGGCACAGCAACTCTAGAAGGAAACGCACCTCATGGAGTTCTTTGTATCATCAGAATGGAGATACAGAAATGTTGAATCTAAAGCCCAACCTAAGGGACGGTTGGATCGACCCTGAAGTTTGAGACTGGTTCCGTTTGACTGAGTTCTCTGTGTTAGTGATACAGTTGGTTTCTGCACACCTGTAACTGTCTATTTTTTGTTTTCTTTTAAACACTTCATAACTCATTCCTCCCAAATCTGCTGCACTTCCAGTGAGTACCAGAACATATTTATCTCTGTTTCCATGAGTCCTTTTTTAAAAATCTTAAAAATTGTATTTATTTCCTGCAGTTGTCAATGGCATGTTGAGGGATGTCATTCTGCCCGGAGTGAGGCTACTAGTCCCATGGTAGTTCTGTTGTTCATAATGCTCAAAACAACCTAAATTCACCTGACTTCTTATTGAATCAGCTGATCCTTGCCTTGCTGCTTTCTACTAAGAAAAAAACCTTATATATATATGTTATTGTTGTTTGAATGCATAGTCTGTTTTCAGATAAAGTACCCTACTGGAGTATTTTTTTTTTCTTTTATTTGCTTTTATATCAACCTTAAGAAAACTGGAGATGTTTTCAATATCAAAGAAGCTTCCTTCTATATTTCTTTCCTTGCATGAGGGCTTTACTTGTGATGCTGTAAAACAAGCAGGTAGAGCCCACAAGTGTCATTTCTGTCAGGCTCCAGCCAAATGAGACACAGCAACAGCTCCCAGATGATCAGGCAATTAGCCCACACAATTAGCTTTACTCTTCATTTAAGAATTAAACAAATTGTTCATCTTATCTGCTCATGATAACTCGAGAAGCAAATGTGATGTTTTTTGTGTTAAATATGTATTCACTGAAAATAAGCCAGGTTAGTATAGCAAATTTTAACTACTTAGACCTTGTATTTTTAGAGTACTATTGACTCAATTCACTGAAGGTAATTAACTAAATATGCTGCTGAACTGCTATAAAGTCTATTTATGCCTGTGCTCCATCAACAGAACCTGTGAGTAACTTCTCAGTAGCAAAGAGATAAGCAGGAAAGATTTATTTAAAAATATTTTTTCCTTGCTCTTCATATGATAGAGTGAAGTAATGTAAAATATGAAAAAGTAAATATGTAGAAAACTTTTCAGATGTATTTTGATCAGAATTTGCCTGCAGAGAGACAGGAAGAGAACATTTCAATAGTTTCAGGGGTTGGCCATACTTGTGGTTATAGCAGCCTACAGCTTAGAGAAACAGCACTGCTTCTATATGACACAAGTCATCTACTTCTAGCATATGTGTATCTAATATCTATGTTTCTATATTATAAGCATTCCTCAAAAAGCAAATAACTGTGGATTTAATTGCAGAATTACAAGCCTAATTAAAACCACAAATCCCAAAAGAGTAGGTAGTTGCTCTTATCTCTAACTTTCCCTAGAAAATGAATTGCAATGTGTTTCTTTATATTACTAGTACATAAAGCATCATTCAAAAAAACCCAACAAGCCAAAGTTAGGTTAAGAATTTTGTAATGCTAGTAAAAGGTTTGTTGACCACAACGAAGAGGTTGGTTTTTTTTAATATGATTAATTTTGCCCCAAGAAGTCTTGCTATTAATTTCTCAGTGTTGGGAGTTAGAATAAAAGGGTTTTTTCTTCTGGAAGGTAGCAAATGTCGAATATATTTATTGTGTGTATTTTCATTTGAAGATAATTTATACAGTTTTAAGCCTGTCAGGGACCCAGCTATGTAATATGTAAGTGATGCATTAACATGAAAGATGAAATCACATGGAACTGATACATCTGATAGAAATTGCAACAGCAGATGTATAGATGAAAAGGGAAACCAGAGCAGCAGTCAGTCAGCGAATCTGGTATGCTCTCCACTGTTAGAAGCTATAAAAGTAATAACAATAGCAATGGGAATGTGTGAGCATGAAGAACAAATAAGGAGGGGCTGGTTTTTGATGATCCTAAATGGCCAGAAAAGATGGTGCACTGAAGGAGGCTGAGACACTGAAACTGACCAAGCTCTTTTTTATGGTAGAGTTGTTGTTAGAGATCAGTCTATCTTGTAATTATAATATGTCACTTGTCCACAAAACCATGAACAAGGAATGGGAAAGTAGTGAAGCACTTTGTCCTACTTCACAAAAGGATGGGTTTTGTTAAGGGTATTTCTACTTCATGCGAATACCAAGAGCTCTGGGGAATTGTTTGGCGAGCATGAGACTCCTTTCCTGCTACTCATAAGGAGAAAGTTCTTGGATATTTCTCCCCTCCTTCCTAATAAAATCTACTTACCCTGTAAATAGTGTCCATCTCAGACCATCAGCTCAGCAGTTTTATGCACTTTTCTTTAGAAATTATATCATTCAGCAAAATTCTTTGTAATGCCTGGGTTTGGAGCTAGGGCTTAAAGTAAGTGTAGTAATTGCTGCTGCTACTAATAGTAGCATCAGAGCAAACTAAATTGTGGCACCCTTGAAGTAATACATTAACTTAATATGGGTTACTTCTTTTTAAGATGAAAAAATTAGAAGGTCAGTGAGTACCTGACCCATGGTAATCTTACCTGTTTGAAAATACCTACATATAAAGAGAATCCCTTTGATTGCATTTCCATGAAGAAGCATTATGTGGCTCAGTTGGGTGAAATGTAATGAAAGAGTAGTTCTGCTCAGAGGAGTTCTTCTGTTGTGACAGCTCGGGTAAAGAAAAAAACAACTGATGAAGAAAATGAATATATTGGTTATTCATCAGTGCAACAGGGAGAATATTTTTAAAATCAGAAGACAGCAAGCACTACAGACTAGTAAAATAGACACATTTTTATATTAGTCGTTCAAAGGCCTAGAGAGATGTACTTGATGTTTACTATCCTGATTTTATTTCTGTCTTGAAGCATTCTCCTAATCATTTATTGATGGGGTTTTTCCACATTTTCATGTCTTCTCATAAACTGCCAGTAGTGTCTTAATTATAAACACCTTCTCTTTAATACTCAATAAAAAGAGGTATAATGGATGCATGAGCACTACTATTATTGGAAAGAGAGAAAGATCACTAAACTGGATCCCTTTGCTGCACTTTACAAACCCATTAATAAAAAAAAAAAAGGTTCTTCCTGTTCAAGAAGAGCTTAAAGTCTAATGCTAATAGCAATAAGACTGTCTTCCCATTTAACATATTGTGTATGTATGTGGTGTTTTTTCCAGTGAGAAGGGGACAGCTATTTTGAAGTCTGTAATTCCTTTGGAAATAGGCCGATACATAATTTATTTGGAATACTTCCTCTGTATTGTGTTTATATTTCCTTGTGGAAAGTTGTAGCTGTATAAAACATCTCAAAGCATCAGTTCCGTTTGAATTGGCTGTAAAGTCCAACCAGCTGTCATTTAAGGGATTGGTATTTAGAAGCTGAATATTCTTGTTTTGACTCCAGGCAAAACTATAGATCAATCATTTTTTTGACTATTTATAATGAGGAACTGGGGAAAGTGACATTTTTTGTGCCAGAAGGTCAGCACTTGTCCTTATTTCTACCAGCTGAGAATCCTGTTCCTATCCTTCTTGATAAGCTGCAGGAAAATCTTTTTTTTAAAGAACTGGTGGTTAAAGTATTTTATAAATATGAGGAGATAATAGTGTACTAAATGCAAAGTTGCATAGCTTGTCCCACAGATATAAATTTATGCCAAAGGCAGTAAATACATTAATTGATGCAATAAATGAATATGCTTCCAGACACATGGAGAGCACAGCATGTTGGTGTTGAAGGAAATTCGTTCTGTTGTTCTATCTTTGACAATTATTTTAAGAACGGTCGGTTTCTTTAGTGCCAGATTTAATATACTTGGACTCCCAAGATATGAAATCTCTAACTGGAATTCTCACTAGTGGTGCTGCCCGCCCTCCGCGGATCGCTTGTCCTTCCTGTGTCTTTGAAGTACAACCTTAATTGTGATAGCAAAAGAATACAAAGGCTTAAAATTGACTCATCTGGAAGTGGAAAGGGCGGCGGCCAGGCCTGAGGTGAGCCTGAGGCAGCTCGCGCTGCACAGCCCGCCCCAGCCCCAGCCCCAGCGGGAAAAGGGAAGTCCGCGGGAACCAATCAGGCCGCGGAAAGGGCGTGGCCAGGCGCCGCGCGGCGATTTAAAGGCGGTCGGGGCCATGGCAGAGGGCGGCGCGTGAGGAGGCACGAGGGGAGGCACGAGGGGAGGCACGAGGGGAGTGCGGGACTGAGGAGAAAGGAAACATCCAGGGCAGGTCTCCGCTAGGTCTGTAGCCACAGTCATAAAGGAATAAAGCGGCCCAAACTGACCCCCCACGGAAACATGCAGCTGCTCCAGGTGAGGAGCTGCGGGGATTGTCTGAGCCTGTTGCTCTGGCAGGAGGACAGCAGCGATGGTGCCTGTGTGCGCTGCCAGCAGGTCAGGTCTCACCTCCGTCCCTGGGAAGGTAAGGGAGCACTTGTTCTGACTGTCATCTCCAAACATCTTAAAGAACAGGAAGTTACTGAAAGTGGTCAACGTGGATTTACCAAGGGTAAATCATGCTTCACCAATCTCATAGCCTCTATGATGTTATAACTGGATGGTTGGATGAGAGGAGAACAGCAGATGTCATCGACCTTGACTTCAGCAAGGCTTTTGACACTGTCTCCCATAACATCCTCATTAGGAAATTAAGGAAGCGTGGGCTAGATGAGGGGGCAAAGGTGTGGGTTGAGAACTGGATGTGTGACAGGACTGAGAGGGTTGTAATTAATGGAGCAGGGTCAAGGTAAAGGCCTGTAACTGGTGGTGTACCCCAGGGGTCGGTACGTGGTCTGGTTTTGTCAACATAGTCATCAATGACCTGGACAAGGGGGCAGAGTGTATTCTCAGCAAGAGTGCGGATGATACCAAAATTTCAGTAGTTTCCAGCAATAGGAGGAGGGGCAACAGGCACAAGCTGGAACATGGGAAGTTCCATTCAAATATAACAAAAATCCTCTTTAGGGTGAGGGTGCCAGAGCCCTGGAACAGGCTCCCCAGGGAGGGTGTGGAGTCCCCTTCTCTGGAGATCTTCAAGCCTGGGTGCAGTCCTGAGTGATGTGCTCTGGGCAGCCCTGCTTTGGCAGGGGAGTTGGGCTGGAAGATCTCTAGAGGTCCTTTCCAACTCTGACAATTCTGTGATTCTGTGAAATTATATCTCTTTAATAACTTGGTTTTGAATTCAGCATAGGGGTGTGTATGGGATGTTTTAGGTCTTGTATTTGAGAAATGATAATTGCTTGTGTCATAAGTGGGGGGGGAAAAAAAGTGAAAAAGAGAGAAAGCCTCGACCACAGCTAAATTAGTAGAGCTGGAAAGAGATCAGAGAAGAGGGAGTAAATGAAAGCACAAAATTAATGAACGAGCAGCTAAACTTAAATTAAAATGAAAAGAAGCTATGTGAATCTAAAGCATGATAAAATCTATGAAATCAAAATACTGCCTTAGACTGAAAGAAAATCATAAAGCATAAAAAGACAGACCAGAGAGATGACAGTTTCAAAATGTTTCTTTTGGAGGGGAGAGAAGTAATATTTCTAATTACTTTATATGTTTAAAATAAGATCTAGCTTATGGAGCAGATGGAAGCTATGTCTGTAAAATATAAAAAGAAGAAAGTACAGAGGGTGTGGAGCAGAAACAATTATCCCACTGGGAGAAAGATGAGTGTGTGGATAGTCTTTATATGTCACTTCCATAAAGGTCTGTCATCCATTGCCTCTGGGTGGAATGAGGATCCATGTAGACAACTGGTAATATTTGTTTCACTTTCCATTTCAACAAATAGGGGAGAGTAATGTTTTATTCTGTCCAAAGTATTGCACTGGTTTCTTAAGTGTTTGTATATTTGTTGATTTTGATACGGTTCAGATGCAAGGGACTGCAAATGTTTCTGTTTGAGACTCTGTTTATCAAAATGATCAGTCAGAGGGAGTTTCTTGAGAGACAAGTAGTTCAACAGGCCTCTGTGACTGTACTTCTAAGACCACACAGTAATGCATAAAAAGTTTTCCTTGTGAGCTCCTCGTTAGATTTAATTTTCATTGCCATTTCAGTGGCATGCTGTCCTTGCAATTTGTATGAGATTATGTCCTGGAAATGGCTGTTTCATCCTGGATTTTTCTGGGATGCCATCAAATTACAAGAGTGCTCTTTTTCAAAAGAAAATATGCATATTTGTTGTGATAATTCAGGTAACTGGAAATAAGTACTGGTACTTATCAATGCTCATTTTAATTAAACAGTTGAATTACATATGCAAACTTTTCTATTGTTAATCCAGTATTACTACAAGAACAGTAGTT
Source organism: Scolopax mira (assembly GCA_004320125.1). Taxonomy (NCBI): domain Eukaryota; kingdom Metazoa; phylum Chordata; class Aves; order Charadriiformes; family Scolopacidae; genus Scolopax; species Scolopax mira. The sequence continues at coordinate 82,647 of BJBW01004445.1, forward strand.
CTTGTAGTTTTTCCCTTCTGTACTAATACTATTTATTCGGCTTATCCATTGTCATTAAATTCAAACTAACAGACTCAGCTTTTCAAAAAGTATGACTTTTTGCAGTGTGGTAAATAAGGGGTTAAGAATTTTACTTGGGTTGGGTGAAATATTCTGATTGACAGGTGAGGTGAGCTACCTAAAGGGATATATTAATCCATGTGAAACACACTGCTTGGCTGAAACTGCAGTTTGGAGTTTAAAACTCCAGAACAAAATACACTTTTCCTGTCAACAGTAATGAACCTTGAGCCTTGCAATGTCCCAGGGGTGTGATTATCTCAGAAAAACTGTTTCCCCAGTTACATCTTGTTGCATAAATAATCATCTCTTTGATGCAAAGGATAACTGTGGGAATGATGTAAGTTAAATATGTTCTCCAGCAGTCTGACTTGCAAGGGAATAAACAATTTGTTGATATTTAGAGCTTTTAAACCACTTCCTCTGGTATCCAGGAAGCTTTAAGCATTCTAGCCATATAAAAATAATCTAAATTTCATCATTAAGAAATAAGATCTTTCTTTTTTTTGTTTCTTATATATTTTCTTGCTGTGTGCAACCAAAGCACTAGTTAATACTGCTGCCATAGAGCTCCATAACTTCAACTGCTACAGTACTGGAGAAAAAGTAATGTCCTGAATATGTTCAAGCCAAACATGACAAAAACATTTGTGCCAAAGGTATTGTTGTGGAATAAAGTGTATTCCTTGGATAGAATTCATCTCAGTACGGAGAGAGGACAGAAGACGAGTCCATCCATCAGAATACTGCTTCGAGGAAGCTTTATGCAGCAGCTCATTGGTGTGTGTCTGAGCTGTGTACAAACTCCCTGCCTTGGTTACTCGGAACGCTGCTGCTGCAGTAACACAAGCTGCAAAATGCAAGGGGCCTGGTGTTTCAAGCTCTTTTACTGCCTGTGGCTCATTTTTGCTATGTTTCCGAGTCAAGGAGTTTAAGGCAGGGTTGAGTCTGCATTAACTGCAGTACCCTACTTACTGCAGTGGTGGAGACGTGCCCTTAATGCAATGCAAGAGGTGCCCAAATCTCTTGCTGCCCCACCTCACAGGGATAAATTTTAGCTGTTAGGAACTTGGAGAGAAATAGCTCCTGCAGGTCAGTTTTAAGCCTAGAGATCAGAAGTTAATGATGGCGAGAAGAAATTTAAGTGCGAAATTTAAGTTAAAGGGTGTAGCCTTTAAATAGTCTGCACTTGGTAATTTTATAAATTAATATTAAGCCTCAAATCAATTACAAGATGTTTGAGCTCATAATGAAATCATGTCCCTGCTAGTGAGTATCTCCTCACCTCTGACTCCTTTAGTAGCAATTGTTTACAGTTTCAAATTTCTCTGGTCAGTGTTTCCAGGACAGTTTAAATAACAAATTAAAAAGTTACAACAAATAGCATGGCTTCTCATTGTCTCTGAGCTGTAGAGACTTTGGTTGTGTTAATGTAAAAATGGAAGGCATCATGCCTTGCCCAACTGCACTTACCTCCAGGACCACTTTCACAGGAGCTGCTCTGTTGCCATTCTGTCCCTCAATGTATAGTGGCCAACATGAATTATGCTAAGAGAAGTCGATTTTTTTTTTTTGCTATTTCTTACCTGCTGTATTCTCCAAGTGCCCTTTCTTCTTACACCCTCTTAACCAAAATATTCTTTCCATGATTTTTTAGTAAAATCAAAGCAAGTTACATCCCAGTTACTGAAACAGTGCTTAAGGAGACTTTGAAATAAGCTATTCACAGAAATGTAAATCAGTGGCTTATTCTTAGGAAAATAAGGCATTTGGGGGATAAAAATAAAAAGCTTAAAGATAAATAGCTGACAGAGACAGCTTGCTGTATAAGTGTGTATTGTGTCCGACGACAGGCTTGGGAACAGTGTATTGATATCAGGAGAGTAAAAACTTTAGACAAATTGTAATTTGACATGTATCCTTGTGATATTTTAGAGTCCATTTGCACTTGCTGTAGCATCCATGGTTTTGCAAGTTACAGAAAGTACTAGTAATATTTTAATGTTATCAAGCATATTTTCCAAATGATAGCATGCATAAGGTATTTGTAGTATCCCTGATACTTGTAGCATCCCATTTTCTTTAAAAATTAAAATTTAAACTTGATTAAAATATGGAAGAAGAAAATATGTCTGCAGAAAGAAAAGATGTGGTTTCACCTGAATCTAAAGAAATAGCAAAGTCTTGCAGTGTTGTCTATGTCTCACTGTGTACACAACCCTGTTGTGGCTAACAGGTGATATGAGGGACATGGAGCTGTGAAGGAGAAATGAGAATCTCAAGGTTGAAAATTAAGGGGAGGTTTAGAAACAGCTCAAGGTCCAGGAGATCTGTAGATGAGAAATAGCCCAAAAGGATGCTAGAAGATTATCCAGGAGGAATAATGATGGCAAGTATGTGGATAGTTTACAGAACATGAGAAGTTCTAGATTATGGAAGAGTTGAGTGGTTCTAGTAGGACAACTGAAGCTCTGGTGTCCCCAGGGATGGGGGAAGGAGTTTGGAAGGTCGGTGGTGCTTTGGAGAAGTCCAGTTCAGCAGCTTTCAAAGCCAAGATCCATTGCAAGGAGCCTTTTACACAGTGGAGAGCCAGGAGAAGCATAAAGGAGGGACATTAAGTGTATGCAGAAAGTCAATAGAGTATTTAGCAGTGGCAGGAGAGGCAGATGGGGAGGCTGGAAGAGCAGATGGTGGCAGCAAGGGAGAGCAGAGTGAGTTCCAAGTCTGAAGCTGCAGCCTTGCACAACACGAGTCGTTCTGACTTTTTCCTTTTTTTTTTTTTTTCCCCTTCATATTCAAAAAATGAGAAATTCAACTCCTACTCTCTCCCCAGAAAGGAAAGCATCACCCTGCCCTGCACGAATGCACTGTGCAAAGAGCTGGGGCTGGCTGGCTGGGTAGGAATCACGTGCCCTTCCAATGAACTGCTTGCTAATGAATTGGAAGAGTGCAGTACGGTCATGAGAGCTGAGCTTGGGTGTACAAAGCAGAAAGCACATCTCCAATGCCCGTTCCAGAATGTCCAAGTGACCAAATCTGGGCTTGGAAGCCCAAAGGTGAAATGAAGCTGACTGAGCCTTTTTACATACCAACTTACATACTTTCAGTCCCAATGTTTGTTTCTTTACACATCCCATTTTTCATTCAGCTGTATAAATCAGCAGTGGTATTTCACATTCACTTTATTCACATTAGAGTAATAACGTTCCCTACCTAAATTCATTCTGTCCATAAGTAAAGGTAACCATGATGTATTTGGGGGGAAATACTTGGACATCTGTGTTAAAGCAGTCCAACAGCCACCATGCATGCAAAGTGTTTGCCATTTCTTGTGATGCTGGCAAAACTCATTGCTTCTGTTACTTTTTCCCTTCCCCACAACTCCCTGATTCCCATATGCCTCATTGTAATGACGAAAAACTACATGCATAATTCCTTCATTATTTTGGAATAATTCAAAGGTATGTTTAAAGGATCATCAATCATACTGGTAAATAACAACAGGCTTATAGCGTTTCTTGGAGAAGTTCCTTTTTCTAGCATAAATTCACTGAAAAATCTAGCATCACTTTCCACTTTACAGCACAGATGTCAAACTGTTTTGTAATTAGGGGCCACTTGGGGGCTAGTGATTGCTAAAGGTACGTAAATATGTTGCAGTTCTGATACAGCGACTGAAAGCATTTACATGCACAACGCTGTCAAACTATTCAGTGGATATGAGTGTGTTTATTTTCTGAATTATACATCAATTAGCATATGTTTTTATGTTTTTAGTATAAGATCTCTGTACTCTTGGAGCTTCTTCCAGTATAAATTTGATCCAGATTAGGCATGATAAGCAATATGCTTTTTTATGCCAGCTTCACTCTTCATATTTACATTTTGCACACTTAGAGACACATGATCCAGTGTTAAACTTGCAGAAACCTGCCAAAATAAATGTGTTGGAAAAAATTTGGACTCTCATAACCAATTTGCACTTTTTAGAATTTTATTGATATGCGTCCAAGCATTTTCAATCCATCATGAAGTATTTTTACTAATTCACCATTTCATGGAGTCACACCTGTTGTGTATCAACAGGGCTTCAGAGATTGTGTGTTCATAGATGTAGGAAGCATTCCTGGGCAGGATCATGGTTTCCTACAGTATTCATTTTCTTATAACCAGCGTTAAAATTATAGTGTCTGTTTATGTCTGCACCTTTTAGACGCATGTTCTTGATGCTTCTGTTCAGTGAACAAAAATTTCAGATAAATCCATCTTTTAGCCTTTGGGAAATAGGATTTAAGGTATCCGGTCTTCTTTCACCAATATGTCACCAATATTTGCCAAAGGATGTAGGACATTCATTACAGAAGATGAAAGATACTGTCATGTATTTGAAGTAGTTATTTTTATCTTTGTCCAATAAAAATATACGTTTCTAAGGAAGCTGAATTTGTAAAAGGGAGACAGCTATTGTGTTCTTCGTAAATCTATTGTGACCAAGCACAATCTGCTCTAGAAAAAAAACCATATTTTTTTCTTTCTCCCAAATAAAACCATTTGATTTCAAGCTATTTGTCTTTAAATATTTGCTTCATAGATCACGTACAAAGTAGTACCACAAGAGGAGTCCCTCTTTTGGCAAATATACTGGCTCTTTGTTTCAGAGAACTATTCTGCTGGTGTATATCTTTTTGCAGCCTTTTGCATACTTGTGCCTCCTTTGAAATCTTTGTTCTTCCAATCTGTGTTTTTACCTCTAGAGTCCATACAGATCTAGTTTGTCATGAGTAATTGCTATTGGTGTTCACAAAGGCAGAGTTCTTCAAGTGTTAGTGGTAGAGTTCCTATTTCAGATGTAAACAGCTTATTCTGTATAATAATATGATCGCTAAAATTAAAACCTTTGATATGGAAGGCACTGAGGTAGGAAGGGAAAAGGTTTGGAGAAGGGAGTAAAATCCACAGTAAGTGAGGAAAGTTATTCTGACAGCGAGACACTTCATATGTCAGCAAACCAGAAGGAGAGGAAGGTGTAGCTGTGAGAAGCCAAAGGACCAGCAGGGTACCACATTTGGTGTGTGAGATGACAGGGTTTAGCAGTAGGGATGGTGAGGAAGACGGTTGGACTTGGCTATACTGTATAGGAGGAATTGTCTGGATTTGCTAACAGCTTGTATGTTATGACAGAAATAAACTGTTGTAATCTTTTCTTTTTTTTTTTTTTTTACTATTGGAGTGGGCACATGTACATTTCATATGGTGTTTGCTGTCAACTTCATCTTCTCAGCTTGCACCTTAGGATGTAAGCAATAACTTCTTCATTTAAAATCCTCTTATCTTAAATATCCTGCTTTTGTTCTTCCCTTATAAAGAAAAGGGGGGAAAAGCAAGATAAACCTCACTTCTTTGTTTTGAATTCTCCATGTGTGTAAAGCAATAGAAAGTGGGAGGTAATCGAAGATAATTATTTACAGTGAGGAAATGAGACAATATGAGCACACCTTGATATCTTTCAGGCAAGTAGGCATCCTGACAAACAGATGCATTACAGGAACTGTACAGAAATTAAAATGCAGTGCTTTCTACTTATAAATAAGTCTGGCCTGTGGGCTGGTTTGGTTTTTTTGTTGGTTTTGCTTCTAAGATTATCTGTCCTCTTAGAGTAAACAAAATTCAGGCTTTTTATATTAATTTATTTAATTTAGCTTGCGTTTCTCTCTTAGAAATCTATTTGATGGTTTGGGGGACTGGTTCAGAAATAAATAACTCTTTCAAAAAAGCTGTTTATCTCATGCTTATAATTAGAATTGCATAAGTATATGACAGGGTTTTCTATCAGAAGATACCTAACAACCAGCGTTTTCCAAAAACTTCAGTGAAGGATTATGAGTATCAATTCTCATTCCTTGAAAAGCTAATAAAGAGATTATCGATTTGTTTAAAAAACCCACATCAAAACACTGCCTTGTATGTAATGTAAAATAATGACCTAATTTGTGAATGGCCGGTCATATAAGCAAGCTGTAAGACAATTGCTAAATACTATCACATGCCATTTCCACAGTTTTAAAGATGTGGTTACTGCAGTTGCCTCTAGTAATTTTTTTTTTACCTTAACTTGTTTCTTAACTATTTGACATGATTTTTAGAAGTATGACCACTCGAATTCAAGCCATTCTAGCAATTGGATTTATTCTAGTAAAGCTAATGGCAGAGAAATAATATTTCCTTATCTACTAAATAATTGCTTGATCACTGTAGGTGCTACTCTCTATCTGAAGAGTTGATATGAAACTGATAACAGACAAGCTGTTGTAGGTGAAAATTGGCATGTACACTCCAGCAATTCCTTAACAAGTCTTCATTGGTGCTGATCTCTGGTAGTGATGAATTAGGATAAATTGACATACTTGCAGAATAATTAACTTCTCTAGCTGAGACAATGGCATAAAAAAAAGTTAAACAGTTCCATCTCTGTTGTTAAAGGCTATCATACTAATCTATACAATTTTTCAACGTATGTCATTTCAATTTGACCTTGCATAAATACTATAAAATTTTTTCCACACACACAAAAAAAGTTGAATCTGCATTTATAGTAAGTACATTTGATAAAGGAGAAAATTAGGCTTCATTTGCTGTTTGCAAGTGAAATAATTATCAGACCCCACAACAGTCTTTATAGGGAAACAAGCTTTCGTTAAAAAAGGTAAAAAAAATTATATAAAGCTTAATTTTCCATCTAGTATAAGTATTATATATTTGAACATTTAAAAAAGATTGTCTTCCCTTCTGATGAAGATGATTTGTGTATAACTCTGCAGTTATTTTCAGAGAAAGTCATTTTAAGGGAAAGGTAAGAAGTGTTTTGCATGTAGGAGTAACTCCTGGAGGACTCTTAACTGTAGGAGATATCTAGTCACCTCCTGAAGTGCTGTGAACTTCCACAAGCCCTTTTCTCTCAGCTCCAGGGCCCCACGATACTTAGCACAACCTGTAGTGGAAAAAATGGGGAAAAAAATCCATTTTCCGGCCTTGTTTAGCTGAAAGGTGAGCAGTGTTCCCTTCTGCTTGGAAAGTTTGAGCTTCATTATGCCTCTAAGGTCTCTGAGAACAGGCTCCTCTGAAGCTCTGCTCTTAGCATGCTGTGACCTGGTTGCTGTCTGGCACAACATGGCATAGTGTCACAACAGTAGCATATGCTAGAAAATATCCATAATTCATCCCATGCCTCTGCAGTTAGGCATTTTGTGCTTGCTCATTTGGTTTTTCTTTTAACAGCATATGTCATTTAGAAACATCATGGGCTGTGATATTCAGGATCCCTGTTTGGACAAGTTTAATTCACTGTTTCGAAGAACTGTGATCTGGTAGAAGTTGACTTTTTTAAAGCATATCCTTCGGTTGGCAGAAAGGGGAAATTAATTTTTCCGGCACATTCTCAAGATGGCAGATTTGAGACTTGTTTCATGTCTGTTCCTAAATCCATGGAGCTCCGCGCCGCGGGGAGCAGCATCACCTGTGTCAGGGTGATGGCTTTCCCTTGGCAGCCCGTCCTGCGCCTGCAGATTTAAGCTGAAGTATTTGTTCACTCAGGACGAGTAGAACTATGTGCACTGTGGTTGGCTGAGACCACCTGCCTTGTGATCACAGGGAAGGTAGGCTGGTCCTGTTACTGTTTTCCCATGGGCACTAAGCTCTTGAGATACCATCAGCAAACTCTGTGGCACGTGGTACTCCTAGTTGAACGTACATAAAATGTTACATAACTTTTGTATCCCGAGACTTATTTTCATTCCTGTTTATTTTGTAGTTCTGGATATAGTGGAAAGGCAGGATTTAGGCAGAAGGTTATATCTTGGGAGACCTTGGATGTGTCACTTGGGAGAAGGCACTGAATTGCAGCTCTGAAAACTCCCACTCAGCCCACTGCCTGACAAAGGAAGTGTCAGAGCTTTTGTAGGTACTGGATATTGATACCATTTCTCAGATTTGGGAATTTAATATATTTTGTGCTGTATTTATCTGAGCTCAGTTCTTCCCTTGCCTGAATACCTTGGCAAATATTTCATCTATGTCAGTCAGGTCCTGAGGGGTTTGATCTGCTGACTTCCAAAGCAGTGTTAGAGTGGCCTGGCTCGAGCACTGTGTTGAACAGCGGGGACAAAGCTGGGAGACAGACACCCAGCTTCTGCCTTTGCTTTTCACATGAAACAGTCACCGAATGACATTGGATAAAAACCGAGATCCTCCCAGACATGGGGGTTACAGATTTATACTTGCCCTCATGCTCCCTTTCACTGGTCAAAAAATTTTCTGCACAATGAAGTCACCTCAGCAGGTTAATGGAAATCAGTCCCCTCCTTTTCCCAGCTGCACTCTATGATCTGTGAGTTAGATAAGTTGTTTGTGCAGAAAACCTGTACTTGAATCCCTGTTGGCAGAAGAGAGGAGGGTTTGGCTCCCAGGCACCACATTGTGAGAGGGGACCATAATCAATCAGCTCTTGCTTAAAAATGGCAGTAGCTGTGAGTAACCACTTCCTCCAGGTGTTTTGTAAGTTTTAGTTTCTCCCAAGAAAGTCCACGAGGCATTAGCTGGTGACTGGCCAAGGAAAGCACTGGGTTTCAATTTGTCCTTTACAGGAGGCTCCCTGCCAGCAGTAACAAACTGAAATACCAGAAGGTCCATATTCTGACATACTCGAGTGTCCCGGGATGCTCTCTGGGAGAATGGCTTGACCAGAGCTGGGATGACACAGACGATCAGCAGCTTATTTGTTTTGGGCTATGCAGCTGCCTCTGTGCTCCAACCTATCTGCAGCATGATATTATCTGTCTTCTTATGGTGTTTATCTAAACTGTTTATAATAGACCGAGTTTTTCAGGGTCAGGGCTTTATTATGTATATATACAGTTTCTGTGTTCCAGTGAGGGCCTCTGGGTGTTTTTATATTATGTGTGAGAATAAATATGAGAAAGCTAAAAGCTTAGTCTTCCCAGACTTGTGAATATCTGTGTACTAAGAAATTGTAAAGTTACCATAGTATTATTCGCTTATTGTGCATTCAACAAGGTCAAAAATGTTTTGCAGTCTCACGCTTTTCCATACCTAGTAGGTTACACAAAAATATTATGTAAAAAGAGATGTCTTAGATATTTCCTTTATGAGAGATCCATAAAGGAAAAAGAACCTTCCAGTTTGAAGTTTCCAGTTTGAGAGGTCTCTTTATGATCCTTGATTTTGCAGTAATAAAACCTGAAAGCTGTTTTCCATCCTTTCATTTACACATTTTTATCATGCACAGCGTGATGCTTATAAACTGGACCATAGCCACAGTTAGAACTCCCGTGGGGAGGATAAGTGCCCATTTTCCTAATAATAATAATGCCTTTTCTGGCTTCCATAAAATTCATCTCCCAGCAACTACACCTATTAGCTGGGTAACAGCTTAATTTTTTTCAGCGAAATTCATAAGGTTTCTGGAGAAAGACCCACACTAATTCAGTAGTGCTCATATGCTAACATCCTCTGTGGTTTTTTAGGTGAATCCTCCTTGTGAATAGGCTCATGAAGTTACTAGCAAATGATGAGGTATCATTTCTTTCAGCAGTGAAGGGCGTTTGAGATGTGTAGCTTGGGAAGTGTGGGATTTTTGGAAATAGTATGAAGGCATGTCACGTCTGCTGCCCGAATGGAACAGAATATAGCCCTGGGGTGCCAGGGGTGGGAGTGGGTCTGCCTCAGAGCTCTGGAAAGCACCCAGAGACAGATCTAAAAAAAGCTACCCTTATTTCCTGGAGGCTGTAACATCTCCTGGTTGAAGAGACTACAAAATACTGAAGTGAAAGTTGTCTGAAGAGGCTAGCTTGTTAAAGGGCTAATAAGATCAGTGGTAGCCCAGCAAGAGATAGGAGGTTGTGATAGAGGATACTGTGCAGAACTGAAGTGAGGTTTTTTTATAGCTTCTGGGATCCCATGCACCGGTCACTTACTGTCTGATGTTCAATCTAGCGCTTTAAACAAAAAGAAGTGGTATTATGTTTTGGGAAAGTCAGAATCCTTTGGACACAATTATTCAAATGCTGAATCTCTGAAAGAGCAGTCTCAGGTAGTGAGTAAATAAGATGTTCCTATTCAGAAACTAAGAACTGCCCAGTAAATCCCAGGCAAACTACAAGCAAATATCTTTGCTGCCAGACTGTTGCTTACCAGCTGCTCTTATTTCAGATGTGAAACGCATAGAATCTGGTCTGAACTCTGCTTTCTCGTTTATCTGTTCTCTGTAAGGTTCTCTTACTTCTGCTCTTACTCTTTTAGATCTTCTGGCATGTAGAATATGGTAAATGAACCAACCTGTATGTTTGGCCTGGTCTTTGAATGAGAGTCTTTATCCCATATTTTGACTGGATTCTACAAGATGTAACTGAGATAACTTGTAGTCATCTTTTTGTAGTTTAGGTTACATCTCTCCTGCAACATTAGAGAAATAGTCAACCCAGACATAACTGTAAAAAACCCCCAACAAACCCAAATCAACCAACCAAATCCCAGTTAAGTTGTAGCACTTAAATATAAAAATGAGGGCGCGTAGATGAAAAAGCGATGGAAGTATGACCTAGTCGTATAAATCTATCTTTTACCATTTCTATCTTTTATATAAATCTATCTTTACCATTTCTACTGGAAACAAGAAATATAGGTAATTAATTTGTCCTATGGGTTTTCAGTTCTACAGTAAGTTGGCAAATGTATTTAAGATACAGCAATAATTGTCGATTCTTTCACATATTGCATCTTTCTGGGGACATAAACTCCCTTCCTTGCAAATGTTTTTTCACTGGAAACTCATCCATTCCTTTTTTCTTTTTTTTGTAAACAAATTTTGTTAGCTGTTCTAATCTTTTTTTTATATATTTTTCATCATGCACAGGAGTCTGAATATGCTCAAATGATCAGGCAAAAAAGTATTCTTTTATTTCTGTGTATGTATGCAGAATAGAATGAGTGAAATCTGGCTTAATTGGCCCTTTCGTTAAGTTAACGAAACACAAGTGTGTACATTCTCAAATACTGTACTGTGGGTCTGATCTCTTGTTTAAAAACCAGTATAAAAAGACACCACAGAAAGTAGTCTAAAGCCACAGGAATGCCTCAGCCAACTATTTCCATCTGTTGGTTTAGTTGTCATTTGAGGAGAGCACATGTGGACTTCACAGGAAAGGAGAATAGTCCAGATAGCTGTGTGGAGTACCATCAAAATGAAAGTTCAGTGTGACTTTGTACCCAGCCAGTTTGATCTTTTTCTGTTGTAACGGCTGAGCACGGTATGTTTTCCAAAACCTGCTGTACAGATCAGAACCAGCAGACATCAGGTTGGGTTCTGGTTTTGTCGTTCCCAAGAACTTTTAGCTATGCTCATTAAAATTCCCAGTGTTCCTCAGATGTCGGGCATGGAGCGACAAGGTGTTACTGGAGAAAGCTCCATGAAAGGCTTCTAATAACAGGTACCATGGAGGGCCATGAATCTTCTTGCCACTTGCTGTGCTGTGAGTGGCAGTTGCCCTATTTCTTGGTCATATTATCTCCTATTCCACAGTTTATTTTTAATGGAACCTACTTATCCTTTCCTAATCAGCTAGACATCAAACCTTGCCCTTCTTACATACTTCCCTAGGAATAGAATCACAATACAGAAAGGCAGCTTTTACAGGAAAGCTGTTCTTGTGCACCAGAACACACTGAGGGAACACATGGAACACTGAGGCTTTATATATATATATGGTACATATCAACAATACATTTTTAATTTATCTATTAAGTAATTTTTTTCATTTCTAAATTCATAGGGTTATATAGCAATTAAGCTTGCTTTCCTAATATTATTATTGGATGCATTTGCTTTAATCTGCTTTGATTTTTTAAGTGGTGCTGACCTTAGCAAGTGTAAAAATGATGCCTATAAATACTAGAAAACTGTTAAAACTCATCAGTATTTCAGCTTTCACTAAAAACTACACACTTCTGTCTTAGCATTTGCACATTGACTGTTCAAAGAGCCAATTCAAAATTTTATCCTGATAAATATTTTCAAGGGACAGAAACACATTGGGAAAATAACAAACATATGTTAGCACTGAGAATAACTAGTTCAGCAATGTTTTCTTGTGTGCGTTGTGGTGCCTATGTAGGCTACTGCAATGTTAATTTTAGAAACTCTAGCTCAGCAACAGACACTTAGGAACAGAATGATGTACTGCAAGCAGCAAGAATTTTAACTGCAGACTATAGCTTTATTTTCTTATTTATAGCTCCTTTCACTTTGTTATGTTTTATGAAACACGTATCTTCTTTGAGAGTGCCTTGGCTCTGTGCTTTCCTGACCAATGGACTTGACTTCAGATTACATCCTGTTATCTTCAAATACTGAATTTCTAAAAAAGCAAATCATAAAACCTTAACTTTAGATTTTAAATGCCATGCAAATATTATTAAGGATTTATTATGATTTTATTTAACTTCTAGCTATGTTGACTTTGGTTTTACTTTTTAATAAATAAACAATTGTTTTAGGAGAAAGCTTGAGGTGAACACAAAGATGTACAAACACCCATGTTGTATCTTACAGGGAACTGACAACATCAAAGTTTAAAGATTTACTAGGGCTACACATTTTAATAAGCAAAATCTGATAGTATTACTTTTTTGCTGAGGTTGAATATTAGGTGGACAGGTTCACAACTGGTATAAATTGCTGCTGCTGTATTGATTTTGATTGATTTCCCCAAAATGGGAACCAAAGCTATGCTTTTCATATTATTTGACTGCATATCAGTACTGTGTAGGGACAGGCTTAGCTTCAGGTATGGTTTTTTCTCTATTCTTGGTGTTTTGCAAACCAAACTATACTCCATAGCAAACAAAAGGGTTTTGTTACCATTAAAAAATGAAATGAAACAAAAAAACTCCATACCCAAGATATTTTCTAGAAAAATTATTATTATACAAACCAATTTGTCCAATTGGGGGAGATTTTTAAACTCAACCCTGAATTTTCCAAAGTCTAAAAAAAATTAACCCTTGACATTTTAAAATAAAGATTAATTTTATAAATGTGTTATTCTGTTATTAAAAGTATCATTTTGTCCAATAGGTAGCTGTAGTAAAACAAAAAAGTCAATAAGCATAATGACTGAAATAAATAAGAAAGGCTATAATTATTTACTGCCACCTGTTTCAATTGAGCTTTCTATTTCTGAATTTAAATTCAGTTCATTATATTCTCCATTTTGTTGGGAGTGGGAAATGTCTTAAGTCAAAAATATTTACAGGAGAGGAAGGAAAAGAATTCCTATTCACCTCTCTTTTCTCTATTGACTTCAAGACCAAAGTCCCATAAGAAAGCCAAAATCACAGAAGAAGTTATGGGCAGATATGGAATTCAAACTTTAATGTATGTCTACTTCAGGATGTACTATGTTTAGTGCAAAATGAGATTAGGGGATTGAAAACTATTTCTAGGTGGCTTTTTTATTTCAGTATTGATTCTTTAGGCAGAAAGCCCTTCCATTTACATCTTTTTTATTTAGACTAATAATAAAGAGGGAAGAGTGAAAAGATATTTCTTTACCTTCTACTTGGCTTTATACAAAACCTTTTTTACCTTTCTCCTTCACTTCCTTCATAGTGTCCTTAACTCTTTATTGCTTTTAATGCCGTTATTATGAATCACTCTTTTCATGTTCAGTGTGCTCAGTCATTTTAATACAGACATAATTGTAAGGTGCAAAATGTAAATCCCCCTAGTGTGTTGGAAGACAGATGTGTCAAAGTCCCTTTGTCATACTGACAGGTTATAAAGCCAGACTGGCTTAGTTTAATCAGGTTTAAATTTTAATGACATAAGCAAAACTCAAAGTAAAGTAGCTATTTTTTTTGTTATTATTTCAGATTACTGCCACAAATGAGAAACATTTTGTTCATTCATTGTTTTATTCAGCGATATCTCAATCTGAGCATCCGTTCTGGAGAATGTGTTTTTAAATCATTACGTATTTTTCAGAGGCAATATCACTGTTTGGTGGCTAGTTGATATCTTTTCTGATGGTACCTTTGCCTTTTCACCCTTATCTTTCCTCGGGTGAATTCCTATCCCTAGATTTGTCCAGCTCCAGGGAAACACTTCATTTCTGTAATGGTCTTGCTTACCTTGCTTACCAGAACTTGTAATCAGTGGCTATTAAGGTTACCAGCTAATAAGGTTAATAATTGGTTGTGTCATTACTATTGGGGGTAAGAGAGGAGAGCCAAGCAGGGAAAGGAATACATAAAGAAAAGGAAAAAAGAAAGATGCTAAACCAATAAACTAATTGACAGGTGTTACTGGATTCATCTTCTAGTGTTTGGGGCACATGGAGTATGTTCCACATCAGTCTAATGGTTGCAGGGACCTCTGTCAAGCATGGCCCTTATTCTCAGTTATTGTTTTATCTATATGGCCAGTTTATTAGAAAAGCTCTTTGTAAAAAATATTGCGTCTCCTTCTTTTTAGTTTTCCTAGTAGAGGTGCTAGTTGGTTCAATCAGTAAACATCTCCAAAACCCAGCAATCCTAAAACTATCCCAATAGGTGGATCACATGCCATAATTATAACTTCTAAGTCATTTCCACATCCTGCACGTGGGGCTGCTTATTGGTAAAGTGAATTAAATTAAAGTCTCCTGGAGATGTTACTGTTAACTTGATGCCGGCTGCCTTGAGGAGCAGAGAGCTTCTCAGCCAACCCAAAGAGGTTGACAATCCCATCAGTGACGGTGACGGCACCTCTGGGATAATGTATTTAAGAAGGGAGAAAAAAAAACCTACTGGGCAATTAACAGCTGGGGATAGTGGAATAACAGTATGTGAGAGCAACAACAGTGGGCACCAAGGTCAGTGAAAGAGAGGAAGGAGGTGCTCCAGGTGCAGTAGTGGAGATTGTCCTGCAGCCTGTGGTGAAGACGGTGGTGAGGCAGGCTGTCACCTGGCAGCCCATGGAGGTTAATGGTGGAGCGGATATCCACCTGCAGCCAACGGAGGACCCCATGCTGGAGCTGGTAGATGCACCTGACAGCAACTGTGACTCCATGGGAAGCCTGTGCTGGCAGGACATGTGGCCCCATGGAGAAAGGAGCTGGAGCAGTCTGTTTCTGAAGGATACATGTGGAAAGGACATACACTGGAGCAGTTTGTCCTACATGGAGCAGAGGATCCATGTAGGAGAAGCTCGTGGAGAATTGTGTCCCCTGGGAGGAACTCCATGCTGGAGCAGGGGAAGACTGTAAGGAGGAAGGGCCGGTAGAGACAATATGTAATGAACTGACTTCAATCCCAATTCCCTCCCCCTGTGCTCCTGGCAGGGAGGAGGTGGAGAAATCAGAAGTAAACCCCTGGAAGAAGGAAGAGGTGGGGAGAAGGTGTTTTAAGATTTGGTTTTATTCCTCATTACCCTACTGCGGCTGATTGGCAATGATTTAAATTAATTTTCCCCAAGTCAAGCCCATTTCGTCTGGGATGGGAATTGTGGTGTGATCTCCCTCTCCTTATCTTGACCCGTGAGCCTTTTGTTTTTTCTCCCCTGTCCAGCTGAGGAGGGGGAGAGAGAGAGAGCAGCTTTGGTAGTAGGGACACACCTGGTGTCCCATCAGGGCCAACCCACCACAAGCTTCAGCAGCTTCACTAAATTGCTTTTTCCTTTTTATTAAGGGGCTTTTATAAACAGCATGGCCTTCCTGAAATCAGAAGCTGTTTTCTAGAACAAGAAATGAGGTGCACCCCAAGTAATTGTTTCAGATAAAATAAGGACTTAAGAAAGATGTGTCAAACTGTCTATCTGTTACATCAGGAAAGTGACTGTCATCATGTTTTTTTCCAAGGTGCAGCTGACAAGAAATAGAAAAATACAGACTTTTGTCTGTATCATAGTAAATAATTTGTTTTGTCATATACATGTGCCTGACTTCTTGCTAATCATTGCAATATGCAGCAAAATTCACATGTTCTTCATGTTCTTGAGAAGTGTGATTCTACCCTCTTAAGAATCTTTATAAATACAGAACTTTATAAATCACAAATAAAAGCATCAAAATACATTGGAATAAAATTGCTTAAGAGAAAAAAAAAAAGGTTTAACAAGTTAATCTGATAAGCAATGTGAAGGTATAAAATATTTTAAAGTGAAATTAGGTGAAAGCAAGCAGAGAACAAGACAATTTTATACCCTGGTTATAAGCATCACTAACCTGGTGACCAAGACTTTATTGCTGCTTTTCTTTGGGTTTGAATGGTTTATAGACATAATTAAAAGGTTGTGAGTGTCTTGTGCAATAGTAAAGTATTCATAGGAGAGAATGCCACCTCTTATACTTTTTGACTTGTAAATTGGAGCTCAATTCTAGCTTTACATGGAAGCTTGGTCGTTGCCCCGAAATTGAAAGTTTATGAATTTTTCTCATATTTTGTGAGGGAACTGCAAATTTAACATGGAGGCAAGTGGGGAAAAGAAAGGATGAGCTGTCCTTCTCAGCATATTGGAAGGGGGCTGAAGTCTCTGTGGGGAGTGTGTATATAGCATATGCCTATCACAAATACTCACTGTGGTGCCTACTTATCAAAGGAGAGTGAGTCAGATTTAGCATTAGGAAAACATCTTTGCACATCTTTGCATGAGGTGACAGTACATTTGACATTAAATTAAAAGGTATTCTTAAAACAGATATTTTTAATTGCCTGCTAAGATGTATTGTTAATATGCGAGATTCAGAACCTACTTGAACTTGCAAGATTTGATTCTGCAAAAGTGAAGGAGACTCCATGAGAAAAAAAACCAGCACTATTAAGCTTCCATGTTTCTGCAGTTTAGCAATTTCTCAGAAAACTTGGTTTAAAGCATTAGTGGGTGCAAGAGAACTCTATCTATGAGAGAATGTAGCATTAAGGATTCAATGAAAAGCAGGCATAAGTAGAGCGACAGTTCTCACGCAGCCTACATCTTCCTACAGCAACAGGATAGAGAGACTTTGGCTTTGCCTTTCTGCTCCTTCTGTGTGTTCACGTCAGGTTCGTGCTGCCTCTCTTTGCAAAGAGAGATCACAGATCTCCTGTGCTGGAGGTGGACCCAAATAAATAGAAGAGAATGAAAACATAGTGGGTGCAGTGCAGTAAATCCTGATGCCCAAATATTAAGTCACCTTCTGTCATTTATGCAAATCCATTCTGGCCAGAGATGCAAATCTACTTGCAGATCGTTTGTATAAATTTGCAAATATTTGAACCTTAGCTTTATTAGAATTGGAAGTTATCTTTGGTTGCCAGATACACGGTATTTTCTGCAAGTTTAGCAATGCTGTGAGAACAATCCTGCTAGACGAGGACTTCCCCAGATGCTTCTTGGGAAGGCTGTGAGGTTAAGAGTGAACACATGAAAAATATTGTTTAGTAGAAAAGTCAATCAATCTTTTCCAGACTTTGAAAATTAATAGTTCAAGATTGATTTGGGTTTTAGGTAATGGGCACAGGGATCTCTTGATTTACATTAATTATTTCATAGATTTCCATAGGTTACAGAACATATTTCCCTTTACTTATATGAAGCAGTATTTCTATATTCAAAGCCATGAATTGCAAATATTAAACTCCATAATTAATATTTTTTCTTCTTGGGTTTTAAACTGGTATCAGCTTCACTGTAGCATATAGTATAGTTTAGAAAATGTAGATTGATGCTCTGTTTTCAATCAGACATGTTTTCAAGATGTTTGATCTTGACAAATGTAGGCAGTGTGAGTCACTTTTCTGTGTGTAAATGTATATGTGTGTATATATTTTTACCATTTGTCCCTTTCTTTTTCCCAAGGCATATTCTCTGCCAATTTAAGAGCTCCAAAAACATAGCTCGACAACACAGAGAACTGCTTACAGCACACAACAAAGACAAAATGTATCGATCCAATAAAATCCAAGATCAATGATGTAAATTTTTGGCTGGCATCTACCAGCAACACATCTTTTTATGTGTATGACAACAAATACATTGTCGGGGTACTCTGGTAAAATACAATAATTAATTATAATAGCCAGCCACTCAGTTCCTTATAGACTTTGTCATTTTATTGCATATTTCATTCTAATTTCAGCAATTCTTAAAGCAACACATTTCTCAAAATTAGCAAATTGAGATACTGGTGCCAGAGTCTACGTTAACATGCTGTAGTAGAGTGTCAGTAAGTGAACACTAGATGGAAGGGAGTGCCAACCAAAAAAAAACCCACAAAACCACACTTCAAGATCCATGTCAGTGTTTCTGCCTTCAGATAGTGCCTTCAAAACAGGTTTGAATTTCATTCTTCATATCCATCAAGTCAAAGGCTATCTTTCCCACTTTGAGCAATTGCTAAATGTTGATTTGCACTGCACAGGGTGTGCTGGGCCTTGCAGGTTCTCTACAGCAGCTGTTACGTTTTATGAACTGCTCAAGAATCTCTTTCCATACTCAAATAATTTCCTCAGTCTCCATTTTATTAATTATTAACACACATCTAATGTTATTCTCTGTGAGGTACTGTGTCTACAGTTACAGTAAGAATCTTAACATATCACATTTTAAATAATTGGCAGGTTTCCAAATACTGCATTGACTGGAAAGTCTTCACATAGAGTAATGAAGACAAAGTAAGAACAGATGTAGGATGTCACCTCTGGTGTCTCGGACTGGAAGCTTATTTCAGGAGCTGGCACCATGTTTTCATCCTCTCTAGCTGTTTCAGACCCATTGTGCAGACAGCTTTTCATTTTATTAAATGACCACAGAAAAAAATCTGAACAATTACCAGTAGGAAAAAGGTTAATTAAAATTAGCCATTGCTTTTGATTACAGTAGCAATCTTGCCAAATATAGCACATTCATTATAAAAGTATTGCATAAACATGTGTTTCAGGTTTTTTTGTTGAGTGGATTTGTGTTGGGTTTTTTTGTATCTATGTATCTGCTGTCCTTTCTCTGTATAGTCTTAAAAAATGGTTAGCAATGATCTGGTCATTATACTTATAAAGGTGCCTCTGTAACAACTTTGTTATTTCCAAATGCCTAAAATGCATCACGTGGGAAATTCAAAGTTTTCTATCTATGCTCAAGGCCTGAGATCATGTTCCCTGCTGTCCTCCTTGCAGACAGTGTTGTGAGCAAGAATTTGTCACAAGTAATGCAGGAAATAGCATGGCAGATTCACTGTGAGTTAGTGGGTATAGTGGGTCTCAGTGCGACCTATTAGGAAAAGAGCTTTATTATGAATTTGTCTTAGCTGTGTGTGTTTATCTTATCATATGTTTATACATTCATCTTCGGAAGGATGGGAGAATCCAGTTTTATTTATTTTACCTAGCACAACAACCTCAATGCACTGAAAATATTCCTTTTCTCTTTTCATCTTGAAAATAAATGAAAAATAATAGAAAATATATGTTTTAATGAAATTAACAGAGCAGATTCAACAATGGTGAATGGATTAAGCCAACATTCTTAATCTCCCATAGTCATCCAAAACTAAACATACTGTTTTTCCTGAGTTCTTCTAGGCAACTAGTATTTAAATGAAATTTTCATTTTAAAAATATTATTTATATCACTAAAAGAAAGAGAAGGTTATGGAACAGTCATAGAACATTTGCACGTTTCATCTTACTGTTTCCACCTAGCTGATGCACTCATTATATATAAATATATATTTTGTTAGTTTCTTTAATGCAGTTGAGTGGGAAAAATTGGAAATAAATTGTGTGTTTATGGTACCAAAATTCAAAAAAGCAGCAACAATTATCTTGCACATATTTTATTTTTAATTGATGTTTACTATGGTTTTTTTCTCAAAACTGAATTCTTTATTGTTATTCCAAAGGTAACAAAATTAAATATATTTGACATTTTTTGCTGAGTAACTTGCCCCTGATGAGCTTAGCAGACGTTCCTCAAAATGGAAAGCTCCAAGTGGTTTGGTATTCCAGTACCTGGACTCAGATGATCATTTACCAGCAGTCCTGGCAAACCGGGGAGGTTTCAGCTGACTGGCATCTAGCAAATGTGATGCCCATCCACAGGAGGGGCTGGAAGGATGATCCAGAGACAGGCCTGTGAGTCTGACCTTGGTGCCTGAAAAGGTCATGGAACGGATCGTCCTGAGCGCCATTATGTGGCACATGAGGGACAACCAGGCAATCAGGCCCAGTCATCATGTGTTCATGAGGGGCAGGTCCTGCTTGACAAACCTGATGTCTTTCTATGACAAAGGGGACCATCTTGGTGGATGAGGGAAAGGCTGTGGATGTTGTTTACCTGGACTTTAGTAAATCCTTTGACACAGTCTCCCACAGCATTCTTCTGAAGAAAGTGGCTGCCCACAGCTTGGAGGGGAGTTCTCTGCTGGGTAAAATAATGGCTGGAGGGCTGGGCCTAGAGAGTGGTGGTGAATGGAGTGAAATCCAGTTGGCGGCTGGTCACGAGTGGTGCCCCCAGGGCTCAGTACTGGGGCCAGTTTGCTTTAATATCTTTATCAATGATCTGGATGAGGGGATTGAGTGTACCCTCAGTAAGTTTGCGGACAGCACCAAGTTGGGTGGGAGTGTTGATATGCTGGAGGGTAGAGAGGCTTTGCAGAGGGATCTGGACAGGATGGATGGATGGATGGGCTGAGGGCAATGGGATGAGGTTCAAGAAGGCCAAGTGCTGGGTCCTACGCTTGACTCGCAACAAGACCATGCAGCGCGACAAGCTTGGGGTAGAGTGGCTGGAGAGCTGCCTGGCAGAAAAGGACCTGGGGATGTTGGTTCGGCTGAACATGAGCCAGTAGTGTGGCCAAGAAGGCCAACAGCATCCTGGCCTGTATCAGAAATAGTGTGGTGAATAGGACTAGGGAAGTGGTCATCCCCCTGTACTGGGCACATAGAGCTTCAAGATAAGGTGTAGTGACGGTTTTTGTCAGTGTTAGGTTGATAGTTGGACTAGATGATCTGAAAGGTCCCTTCCAATCTAGGCAATTCTATGATCATGAGTGCTATGTTGGCAAAGACAGGACTTTTACCTGCACTTTCTCATAGTAAGTTTTCATTGCATGAACTAGCCATGGGTCCCAGAGCTGCAGAGCTAAAAAGGTGGAGTTTTGCACTCTAGTCAGTGGCATTCCTGTGACCCGGTGCTGCATTATCAATGTGCGAGAAGACATCTATAGGGACTCTTACCCACAGCTGGACCACCCTGAGCCCTCTGCTGCTGGGTCGCCAAGAAAAAAAGTGTGTGCTATCACGCAGTTCTCCTAAATTGAATTATGTTTCATACTGAGAATGAAGAAGGCCATGTATTTTCCATTTATTAAAAGAAACTTTGTCTACGGTGCATATCTGATTTTTTTATTAAAGGCGATCAGATCCTGCCTTGTCTCATTTAATCTCTTCTTATTTGTGACCAGCAATTTGAGCAATCAATTCCTGTCAAGTGGGATGGCATCTGAAACATACCACCTGTGAGGCAATTACTTGGAAGTTACTTCTTTGGATTTGTTTTGCTTGTTTGAATCCCCATGGGAACAGCCATCACTCCAAAGCAAAATGGCAAATGAATGCAAGTACCTTTCAAAGTTTGCTTTCAAAATTTCAATTTAATTTCTCTGGTTTACAGTTCTAGCTCATAATAAGATCATGATTATTTAGTTTGCAAGACTGATTTGGGATTTTGAGGGCTCTTGAGGGAGAGAAAAGGTCTATAAAATTGAAGTTATATGTGTTTTGAGCATTATATGTATCCGAAAGAACAAGGATTAGTTACCATTTAGCTACTTGCTGGCTGGGAATGCTGTAACAGCCTCTATGGGAAGTGTTTATAGGCGAGTAGTCATGCTCCAGCGTGTGATCATTTACTCATTTGGCCATGTGATGTAGGGTAGGAAAATAATTCTTTCTTTGTGATTTTGCCAAGTGACTGTTAATTTCCTTTGTGGGGAGCAAGGTTTGAAAATCTTACCAAGGCTTTATTTACATAATAAAGCACAAGCAGCCTTTTGGAGGGGAGATGATTATATAAACTGAATATGATCTGTGTGCCACTGCTTATGGGAGTTTTGGGGATTTTTTGATTAAAGAACCTAATCCTAGAAGTCTAGATTTTGCATATGTCACAAAGACTTGGAGATTATTTGTGTATATGCTTTTTTATGAAAGGAAAGGGTAAATAAGTATCACATTATGCTGTTCTAGGACATTTTTCAACGTGGCATTAATTAAGAGTGAAACATCTGCTATAAATTTGAGTACTGTCCCTTTTGCTGCATCACTGCCTTTAATTTTTGAATCTTTGGAGAGGTTCCATTTGTAAATTTTTTTAAAATAAATAGATATGTTTTTTCTTTGAAATAGTGTCTGAGGGAATAAGTAAAGTTTTGCTATGGATATATAGGGATTTTATGTTGTGATCCCAGAATATTAGATGCCATTTGAACACCTCAGATTCTCTGGGAGAAATGTATATATACGTACACATTGTTTATGACAGCTGGCCAAATAGAAATTGCAACTTCAGACTCTCCTGGCATCCCAGGTATTTGCATAACCTTAGGAAGTAGGATCTTTCAGTACAGCATTTCTTTCATTCATTGGCTATCTTCTGGTACTACACGAAGTGCCAAAACTATAAGTAATGCACATGACAATGATGCTGTTGTGCCTTTGTGAGTGGCTGTCGAATTCGGACGTGTAATTTCCAGAGGTTCATAGCAACCTGAATAGGTTCCTAGCCTCTCAATATTCAGCTATTCCAGCAGGTGTCAAACAAATTGAATTCTGCTGGTTCCCAGTAAGAGCAACACCATTTAAAAAAATATTAAGCTGCTCAATCTTTATTTCTACTTAATTCCCCTAAAAACAAACTAGTATTTTATAAGTGCTTAGACCTAGTAATTTATGTTTTATGGGGAATCTTATATATCAACGCTGCATGGGAAAGAAAGACAATCAGTAAGAATTTTCTTTACATGTTCTCAGACAAAGGTGAGAGTTGGGTTTACCCTGGTAGATCGATGCTCAGACACTGAAGCCCAATGACTCAATCAGTGGTTTCATCGGAAGGCCCCAGATGTTTTCCCACATTCACACTCTGAATTGCTGGAACTGTTATTATCTCATACACTTTGCCTTGAGCCCAAACCATCAGGGCTTTCTCAGCAAAGGGAAGCCCTTGTAGATCCATCAATGGAGATACCCATCTGAAAAAGGACAAAGGAGAAGGAAAGGCACTCGGAAATGTAGTTTCTGACTTCATTAGTTTTGCTGACTGATGGAAATGTAGGGGAAAAGAGTATCATGCTGTTTTTATCCAGATCTTTGTGTGCTTTGTTCATTTATGAAGATGTCCTGTGTGAAGGAAAAATCTTCCTTGAGGACTCTCAGAACAGAGATACTAATCTTCTTTTCTCATTATTCTTGTAGGAGATAATAATTTTCTTCCTCCCTCAGGGTGGAATGAGGAAAAATCAGAGTACCAGCTTCTAGGTTTTCACTGTTTTGAATCATGAAGTCAGGTATTTAAGAATTCAGTAAAAAACGTTTCACCTCATTAGCAACATCTCAGGTTCATCCAATCCCAACATCTGCTCCCTCCCTAGTCTAATAATTATCTTCGGATATACTGGGACTGTTATTGGGACTATTAGCAAATAGAAAAGGTTTTGCTTGATTCAAAGTTTCACACAGGTTTTGAAAGTGTCTTGATTCATTGTTATAAAACAACAAGCTTTTGTTTTTACAAATATGTGCAATGGTTAAGGGAGGAGGGTTGCAACAAAACAATATAAAGTACTCAGCATAAATGTATCTGCTTACAAAGATTTAAAACAAAAATGTTTGTTGTTATTTCCTGTACTTGCATTCCTTCGGGAAGCAATTTTCTTGAATTTGGTGAGACTGGAAAAGAAAGGCAACAGTGAGGTAGCTAAATGTTTATGTGCTGATGATGAAAGTAAACGCATGTTCAGAAGAGGTGCAAATGTTCACAAAGGATTAAGGAAGCTTGAAATAACTGGTATCAGGGGCATTAGAATTTAATCTCAGCTCTACAAAGTCACAAAAGGTTCTTGTTTATCTGTAGTGGGATAGGACAGCCTTCCTGTACCTACCTGTAGCCTGGTAACTAGTTCAAGCAAGTTTTCTGAGTTTTGATCGATGGCACAACCTTGAAATAAGCCTGTGACAAATGACTTGTAAAAGAACAGCCTGCAAGTCATTCTCTGAAATGTTCACTTTTTTGTGCCCGCTGATGTCTTTGCTATTCAAAGTCTATAAAAATTATGGATGTTTTAGTGTTATTTAAACACACTAGTCTTAATCGGCTGTCATTGCAAAAAAAATAAATGTACTCATTAGCCAGAGCTAAAACCTTTTTACAAGCCTAGTATATAATTTTATCCTCAACAATACCTTTCCAATATGTGTCATGTGCTGATACAAGCAAGAGATGTGGGAACATTCCTCCTGGGACTAAAGTGCTCTAGACAGAATATTGGTCTTCTTTGTGAGTAATAAAGACAAAGGAACACAATGTCTAACCAAGCATTTACTTGGAATTTCTAATAGATTTCAACTTAATTAAAAACCCTTTCATGAGTTTTCTGGTTTTGATGGGAGCTACATATAGGTAACCACAATAATATGGCCTTAATAGCACTGCAGACCAACTCTACTGTCCCTCCAGTGCATTGAAAAGGGTTAAAAATGTCAAAGCACCAGAGAGGTTAATTCTCAAATAATTTAGAGAGAAACTGTAGTGTTCCTATATTGAAATCACTCAATCCTCAGCACTTCAGGGACGTTACTCATTGGAACACATAAACAGGTTTAGCTTTTCTGCTTTAATTTTCCAGTACATAGACATGGGTTTGGGGAAGGAACGTTTACACCCCCATAGCACGTTTCTCTGATGTGAAGCAGATAAGGGTTTGCCTGGCCGTTTTCTCTGAGCTGTGGCAGGGACATGACCTGCCCAGTGCAAGGATCAGGAGATGCTGGTTTTAGGATACCAAGACTCTGGTGCAACATTTGCAGGGCTCTATTGACCGGGCTTTAACAGAATTGCAGCCATTAGCAGCAGGGAAGGAGATGGCAAGCAAACAAACAAACCTTCAGCATCCTGCTGTGGCTGTTCCCTGTGGCTTCAGTAGGAATTTGAGGCGTGGAATGATGGCAAGAGTAGGTCTATTTCTTTATATTACTTAAAATCATATTATGCGTTCATAATTTTTACTATATTCTCAATGTTTATAATTTAGCAAGTAAATATAGTCATAGATATATAAGATACAGATCTTGACACACAGATAGACCCAGTTACCAGTGATTGACATTCAGAGGTAATGCTCAGGTCTAATGGACATAGTTATGTTTTCCCAAAAGACTATCTCTGTTTCTTGATAAATAGCATTTGAGAAATAAAAAAAAATAAAGAGAGAAGAAAAGAAAGAAAAGGGTTTTTTTTCTTTCACACACACAAATACTATCTTGAAATAGAACTGTAACTAACATAAACCACTGAAGTCAACAGTGAAAGCAGAATTAAGGTCTTGTGTCTACCTGCTTGACTCATTCTTCTCTTATAGAGGTTTTCTTCTCATTCTTGAAATATAAAAAATCTGAATAAATGATTTAAGTAATGCTAACTCATCTGGATTTGAGCAGGTTTTCACTCTATTGAGATTTTATACATACTTTTTAAGTAAAACAGATTATGTTGTAGATTATTAGATCAATTGGTTACAAGGAATTCTTAACCTTCTTGAACCTGTAGATGAGTAGGTAATTCATAAAAGGGAAAATAAGGAAAAGGAAATAATTTACCTCAGAAAATATCTAATAATGCCAATTTTATACCAAGTGTGATTGTCCAGAACAGGTAACACATGAATGTTTTTATTACTTTTATGTCAGTAATGCAATAAAGTCTATATTTCTCTAAGAAATATCTTAACATAATTGAAATAATAAGAAAAAAATTGAAGGAGTTTTAATGTTGGAGGATGGAATAAAAAAATAAGGTAAGGACAAACCCTGGTAAATCCAGGCAATCATAAGTAATAGAAGGTTTTCCATTTGAAGAATCCCATTGTCTGTTCTGTCTTTTTTTTAAACAACAATATAAGATAAGCTGTAAGGAAAAAATAAAATTACCTATGTATCAATAGCAATTAGAAGGCCAATATAGAGAGCTTAGTGACCCTGTGGAGAGAGAGGGGAGTCCTCTGTTCTTACAGGCTGTGTTCAAGGAGATGGGCAGCAACAGGCAAGGAGCAGGTTGGGGTTGATGGAAGGAAGGCAAATTCTGCACCTGTCTTCAGAAAGAGGCGGAAGGGCAATCTGGGGAATCCCAGGGTGGTCCACCTCACTTTGGTCCCTGGGAAAATCATGGAGCAAGTCCAGCTGTGGGCACGTGAAGCTGATGGGGAGCAGTCAGCCGGTGCTGGAGGAGAGCTGGGCTAAAGGTGCTTCTCCAGCAGTTGTCTGGTGTGAGCTGTTAGTGCCTTGGTGGTTCCAGAGGGATGGTTCAGAGGGAAAAGCAGGTAATGAGAAGGTGTAAAAAACCAACTGGTTGTGCAGGTGTTGTTTAATTTCAGTCTAATCCTCTCTGTGAGGAGAAATAGGTTACAAGCTTCTTCTTGTGAACAGAAACAGCTTGTGAGCTCCTTCTAATGTGATTTCTTCTAAAACGGGCATGCTTAATTCAGATATAATTTTCAAGCAAAGACTTTCTCTGTGGGTAGTGAAGACAGTGTATTAGTCACCTCAAAATGTATTTTAAAAAGCCTTGGAAATTTTTGCGGAGTGGGGACTTTACTTCTGTAATATTTTTATAATGACACACTTAAAAAGAGGATGGAGTGATTTTTAGGAAGGGGGTGGAGCTCTGAGTGAGGAGGGATGGCGTCAGCAAGTGTGCTTCAAAAGGAATGGAAGAGGATCTGCCATGAGCAGGAGGGCTGTGTTTCAGGTGGGAATGGGAAAGCATTGTGCACATCCACTTCTGTGGATCCCACTTTCTTTTCCAAAAGTGGGATGGTAAGAGATCACTCAAGAGATGAGTATAGCCCTTTGCCTTTGGGAAAGCCAAGATACACTTTGCTACCATAAGTGAAATGTCGTTAATTGCATTTTTCATCAGTTTTTCTTTGACATAGTGTTCAGAGAAAAGAAAAAGCAATAGGATTTAGGGTATCTCTGTCTGTGTGCTTTCTGAGCAGAAGCCGTGAGGCTGCAGATAGCATAGCTACAAACAGAGCTAATAACTTCTGTCAAGAGAGAAAACACATTGCAAAGGCAGACAAATGTATAGCTCCTAAGTAGTCTCATTGCCTCTCCTTTCACATTTCTTGGGGTAGAGAGCAATACGTGGACACTTAAATTTAGTTGGATATATAATAGTGCAGGAAATATATGGCTTTTCTGTATCAGTTCAGACTTGTCTGTTATGTCCTGCAGGGTTTGTTTGCTTGTTTGTTTTGTGGCACAGTGCCTGATCTGTCTGGCTCTGTTTTAAGTGAGGGGCTGAGCTAGATGTCCTCCAGAGGCCTCCTCGCATCTAGATTATTCTGTGATTCTTGACAGTATTTGGTGGTCACTCAGGTTTCACAACCCGCACAAAGAGACCTGCTTTATTGAATTCCTAGCTGGGTTATGATAGGCTGGTACAACACAGAACAACTTTCTTTTGAGTGAGGAAGGTGTGAACAAGTTGTAAAAGTAGGGTGGACTGTTGTCAAGCTCAAAAAGTGAGATCGCTGTGGGCAGTGTGTGTCCCAGTGGAAGAGACTGAGGTATTTATGAAAGCTTTGGGAACTTTATCTAAATCAAAATTGCTGACTCATAGGCAATGTACAAACTCATCAGAGTTTATCAAAGTATAGCTCATTATTTAAATTAACTGATTTACGGTGCAACTGATATTGTAAAGATAAATCCTTCTGTGTATATGAAGTACTGAGGCTCTACATGTGTCAAATAATCACATGGGTAGGTAGGAAAAATGACCACAGTAAAAGAGTAGATGGCAATTATGTTGAAAGAATAAGAATATATATACTCCTACTTCACCTGCAAGAACAAAATTATTTTCACAAGCCTCCAGCAGCTGCATGGTCCTAACCAACTCTATTTTTTTTCACTGCTCTAATCTAGTAGGCTTTTACATTATTTTAATATCTCTTTTGCCTTTCATGAAATTCCCTCTGCTCTGGAGTGTCTGTTCCAAAATAGGGAATTCCAAACTCTCATTCCTTTATTTTTGACCTGAGAGATAAATGTCCTCAGGAAATATAGAGTATTTCTTACTGAGTGAAAGGGTAGAAGAAGTTATTTGCCTGATAGACAGCTACGTATTACTGATTGTCAGTAAAAATGAATTTTGTAAACTATTTTAACAGTTAATGAATATATTATAAGATATTATTATTATTATTATTATTTACAAGGTGTGTATATCCATGAGCACTGCTTTAGTTTTTTGCACATAATTTTTTACAATGTCCTTACTTTTTGTCTGTTAATAATGTTAATAGCATACCTATTAAGTCAGTCCTCTGACAAAGTGCTGCTGATGATTGTTTGCCCTTACAAAATTGTTAATAGGTTCCACTTAGAATACATGCAGCCCATTTTAAGTCTCTTGTTGCAAGGTCACACTCATCTCTGATTTTTGCCTGTGATTTGGAGGCACAATTAATGGGAAGAAAATTTTACCTAATCAGTGAAAGATGCAAAGCACAGATTTTAGAAATCTACCTTCAAATCTCAGGGAGTTACATATGCAAATTTATCCTTTGTGCTTAAGTGATTATGCCCATTAAATTGTAGGCACCAGTATAAAGATTATTTTAAAAAGTGGTTCAAAGTAGCAGTGAATCTACTGGTGTTTTATTCTGATGCTTGAAAAGTCCTGCATCCCATGTTGTCGACTTGGAATTTATATATGTATATAAAAAAGAAAAAATATATAAATATAAAAGAAAATATTTTTTAAAATAGGCAAACAGGCTAGTTCCCATATTTCCAGTCTTTTATATCTGCCATGATTTGTGGTGAAAGAACCTGTAGAAATTTCTAGGAAGCCTTGAAACATGTTAAACTTTGTTGACATATCTGCTACCTATTCCCAGATCAGTGACAGGTAGATTTATATAACTCAGCATAGAAAGAGAGGGATAATGGGTTTCAAACCTAACAGCTTTGTTAAGAAACACCCTATGCCCCCAATTAGCGAAAATATGTGCTGTGGTTCCTTATGGCAGGAAAAAAAGAAAACTGAGAATGTCTAGAAAATAAACTGTTTTTTTCCTTAGTGCCTTCGTGTGTCACTAAGACAGAAATACTATTTATGTAAGGCTAACAGGTATTGCCCACTTTTTTTGATATTTTTAAGTTAATTTAAGCAGCAGTCATTGCTAGCTTATAGAACAAGGTATGTCAAACAAGATTTTATAATATATTTTCCAAAAAGGAGATAGGATTTTTATTCTTCTTGATAAGGAAATTGTATGTTTCAAAAGAAACATTGTATTGTGACACATCAAATACCTGAACATCATTTCAACACCATTTCCTGATGCAGATATTGCATCTGACTGAAAAGAAAAAAAAAGACAGGCTGTTGAATGCACAGTGCACAAAGCTGAGTCTGCACCCTACTGTGATTTCTGTGCTTTTGTAAACAGTTTCATATTAGTGCAGTAATCTGACCTCTCTTAGTTTTTGCTTTCTGCTCTCAAATATGTGGTGGCCCTTGGTTATCCCCAAATGTCATTTACGATCGCTAACATCCATAAAAAGTTGAAGGATGCTGTAGTTCCACAGGGTTAGGTCTGTGACTGTTGGTGGTGAGAAAGCTATTGAAAGAAAGTGGCAGAAAAATGGAAATCCAAGAAATCTGGAGAGATGACAGGACAGACGTGGTGGGGTGTTTTCTTTCAAATTTTAATTAATGACTATACTAAAAAAAATTGCAGTTTTTATGTGTGGTTTCATTACAGTCTGCAGTCAGCCATAGAGAAAAGCAGTCGCTTCCCTGAGGTGCTTCAATGTTGTTTTTTAGTTTAAAGGAAATGCTTATGATTGTATGGATGATTGAAAGTTGGTTGCCTCTAGCAAAAGTTTATTTATTGGAGCTCTAGCCCATCCTAATTTGTATATCTTCATGTGTGATAAAGAGAAGTCTTAAACCACTGTCTCGTTATTGCTCTTCCTCTAGTATAGGAGATAATTCTGACAATAACTACTTGTGCACAAGAGCATTATGAAATTTATCCTCTTAAGACATATTTCTGATTCCACATCTGTGAAATTAGATATATCTCTGTGGAAATTGGAGTAGTTATGCCTTCTCAAAACCATCTTCATGAATTGGGAACCAATTCCATAAGATATCAGATGCACAAAATATGCTAATTGTTAGCTTATAATGTACATACAGACATAATTTTCCTTTTTTTTTTCTAATTGAAAAAATCTAGTGAAATTTTAATGTATACGTGGGTTGTTGGCACAACTAGATTCTGATGGGTGGATAATGTCATTCTCTACTAAGTAAGAAAACAAGAAACCCAAATATTGCACATGGAAATAAATCACATAAGCTTTAAGTCCCACTCTTATGTCAAACCACTTTAGTTTAGACATCCAAAATTCATTGATAAGTAATATACAGCCTAGAATATTGCATGAGAATGGAAGAAACCAAGTGTATCTGTCCATGTTAAAGGCCAGTGTTCCTTTTTCCTTCCCTGGTGGTAGTGTAATAGCTCATTTTCAGTAAGATGAGAAATGACTCTAACAGTCAACTACATTTCGGGTTTTGAGAGCATCATTCAGAAAAGCTATACTTTCAGGTACTGTTCAGGTTTGCCATGTTGCTAGTTGGCCAAAAAAGTAGAAATCTTTGATTATTGTGCTATTATTAACAGAAGTTTAAGGACTAGGAAGGTCCAGTGGAAAAACCCAGTATATAATTATCTTGCTGAAAGACTGCTTTAATTAAATTCTCCCAATTGAGACCTGTCCCCATTTTTTAAGTGAAGCATACACTATAATCAGTTGCATTAACATTCAATTTGCTTCTCTGCAGATGACCATGAAAGTGAGTGCATCTCAGTTAAGCTTTGCTTCATGTGGGACAGTTCTTCCTGGAGCCAGTAAAGCCACCAATTCTCCACTTTCCCAAACCTCTGTAGAGGTCAGCTGATGCAGAAATAGGAAGAAAAGATATTGTGCATTATAGATGTTTGTCAATACCCACTTGAGTGCATACATGAAATTACAATTTGGGTCTCTTTTTAGTTGCTTGTCTGGTAGAGTGCTACAGTAAGAGACTGGCAGAGTGTACAAGCAGAGAAACTTCAGTGAATCCTGCTTAATGGTACATTATTTTTTTACTCGTATGGTAAAACCCTGTAGAAAACAAGGGAGTTGAATGACTCTGAAACTTTCCAAACTCAAGATCTCTGTAAGCATCAAAGTGTTTGTCCTGAAGAATAAAGAATGGACAATTGCCCTCTCTACTGCAAGGCCTGACAGCCATATCTGGGCTGTGTGCTATGCTCTCAACAGTTCATATGTGACTACAATTTTTAAGGTAGAAGGGAAGATCAAGACAAGATAATGAAGACTGATACACATGCACCTCTACAAATGTGCATTTTGCATTGAATTTTTTGAACTTTTACAGTCTCCTAGAAGCATCTGAAAGTCACAGTAGCTAGAACTAATAGGGGATCAATGAAGTAAGTGTGGAAATAATTCCACATATTTCTTGGTGATATTGCCATCAGATGCATTTGTAGCTCCTGGTCTATTAGGTGAATGTTCTAGGATATCTCCAAAAAGAGCATTTTTCAGAACTCAGTCTGAAGATGAGCTAAACAGTTGTGATACCATTCTGAGAGAAAAAGTTGCAAATTCTCAACCACCTGCAACTTGGAAAAAGGTATTCTTCTCAACACTATTACCAGAGATTACATTCCAAAAATATCAAAACAGACAGCAAACACTCTCAAGAATAAGAAACAGTCCACTACTATGATCACTTTTGTATGCTAGAGCCTAATTTTTCTTGTTCATGGTTGAAAAGTTAGATTCCTAATAAGTCAGATGATGAGGTAGAAATGAGGTCAAGCACTTCAGGCTGATGTTTACAAGGCAGATCTTTGACAATCCATTTTACTGACATTTCCTGAGCACAGCATCATATATACTCACTAAAGATAAATATTAGGGTTTTGGAGGAGGAACATCTTCACAGACATACAAATCAATTATTCTGCTCAGTCCTTGTGCAACTAAACAAATTGTTTCATCTTTGTGGTTCATTGTCCCATTGGCAAACTGGAACTGAGAATTACTCACAATCCTTCACTTGTAAGGACTGAAATAAGAAAAGAGCTCCACAGTCTTCCCATATACTCAGCAGAGAGCAGAAAAGGGTTTTTTACAAATAATTCACTCAGAATCACTATGTATGTAATTTTCAAAAGAAATTCAGGATTTTTTAAGTATTTCAGTGATTCAGGATCTAGAAGTAACTAAATGCTATGCAGAAACATTTTCTAGTATTAGTTGTGATACATCTTTCAGGATGTTAAGAATGATAACTTGTTGATAATTTTGCAGATCTAGCTAAAGGATAGCTATTAGTAGACATGCCATTTTGTAAGCATAGCAAAAATTTTTGGGAACCCAAGAAAGGAATGGAAAATTGAATGCACACTTACTGTTTCTTAACTACTAGGAAATGGCCTTAATTCCAAATAATTTATGCAAAAGAAGCTCCTCCAAAACTGCCTACTCTGAACTTCCAGAGGAATACTAAGAGCCTATTTGCCCCAAATTCGACTCATCTGAGAGAAGGTCGTAGATTTTACTATTCACCAAACTTAAGTTGGTAGATATAAATCCACATTTTAAAATCCCATGAAAGTCACAATTAAATTCAAGCAAAAAAAGAATCATTCTGCAGAACAGCCTGTTAATTATTTGCTGTTCATGGGGATATGCAATATATGGACTGCTTTCAGCCTCCGGTGTCCATCTAACTCCACCCTTGCCATGGTGGTCATGATTCAGTCTACCAGCTCATGCATCCATACAGTGTTTGTGCTAAGGAGTTTTAGATAACCTTTGCTTAATTGACACCTGAGCCTGGATTTGCCTAAAGAAAAAGCTTGTAATGCAATGGCTATTAAAGTATAGTTCTTGTTCAACCATCAGTCTTCATCCATTTTGAAGGACACCTTATGGATATAAATTATGAGGTCTGTCAGGGGAAGGTTCATAGATAAATGGGTCCAATCAGCAGAATATTACTTCCTACAGGACTGACTGCTGAGTAACAATAAATTGTGGGGACTAAAGAAGTTTATAAAAAGCCAGATCAACTTAATTGCCTCACTCCTGAATCAACAGCAGCATATGCAAAAGGCAAGGTTATAGCATCACACAGGTTCAACAATGTCATTTTGACAATTATGATGTGCTTGCGGATTGACAATATGATGAAATATAGCACTACTATAAAACCGACAGGCTTTAGAACTTCAGGTTTTTGTCAGGTGTTATGTAGCTACATCAAACATAACACATTAAATGAAACCCCTTCAAATTAAATAAACATCTTTCCTACCTTGATATAATCCAATGTGTGTACACTGAAAGCCCCCAGCTTTGACAGCTCCATCGTTTGCCTTAAATTCTTGAGTTTTAAAGAGTGCACTAGAACAATTCTATATTTTTATTTTCTGAAATGATTGATAAATCTGCTTTGAAATGCACAATATAAGAAATAAACGATATCTCAATGTTTTTTGCATAGTTGTCACTTTTACTAACAACCATTATGTTTGATTCTTCCTAGCCCCATTTTAAAAGCTTGAGAAACATGTTAGTATCATCTTCTAACTGTGAGGCAGGTGCTTGTATGTGTATCTGCTGTTGTATGGGTAATAGTTCCGAATGATGAAAGAAACAAGACCCTTACTGCATGACTGTCTTTTCTTACTCACAGAAGGAGCTTGACATAGTTTCCTTGGATACTATCCAGCACATCTCTCAGACAGTGGGTTTATTTTTAGATGTATTTTTTTTATGTCAGTTGTGGGTGATATATCCTATTATTTGTTAAGAATAATGGGGAGGGGGGTGTTGTTTTCTGAATTTCTAGCATCTACTTTTCAGAAAGACTGAGGTACATCTTAAGTTTCACAAGGATGAAATACCTTCATATCAGTAATTATCTCAGCATCATACTAAAGGGTTGTAGATTTGATTTTCCCTAAATATGGCTGGACTAAGTTAGCCTGTATCATAATGCCAAGGACAAAAATGAAATCTTTACAGAATTAATTCCATCATTACATGTTTATCTAAGAATTTTGTTGACACAAAATTTGTTTCTTTTTTTCTTCAAGCTTGGTCAAATGTTCACCTACTAGATATATATGGATTACAAATGAATGCTGGAGGAAGACAAATTGAATAGAAGGAAAACAAGGCCAATTGAAAGGAAATCTCTTTGATAGAGATAGTTCAGTTCAGATTTCATGTATGATTCAAGTACAAGTTTGGCTCAATCTAGTAGAGAAATAACTTTATTTTGCAAACAACTCTAAAAGGAATGAATGCAGTCCATCTATAAACACTTAGCTTTCTGGTTTTGATGATACTCAGTGTAGTTGAGTAGTAAAAAATGAATGCCTTGGTTCTACTTTGGCTCTAGAAATCTCCATCACCATTTTCTTCCTAATAGAAATTTTCTACCTTATGTAAGGATGATTGCCACTCCTATTCTTTTGCTTTCCCATAATTTCTGCTATTTCTGTTATTAGTGGTTTTGCATCAGACAGGAAGGTGTATGTAATATATTCTTAAAGTGTAATATGGATTTTCTGACTTGCATAAATCTGGATTTCAGCCATAATTCCTGCCCCAAAAAGCAAGGCAAAAGTTTATCTTCTAAAATTTGATACATACAGGAAATGTTAACACAGAGGCAATATTCTGATGAAAGATATCAAGTGTGTAAGGAAAGGAAATCATAATCTGTCCAAAATGTTTTAGATCACCATAGTTTGATATTTGTGTGGTTGATCTTTGATCTGTTGATGTGGTTTAGAGATAAAAGAGGTACAACTCAAACCCTGTCAGTGGGAGAGTGCGCAGAATTTCTGAATTAAAAAAAAATATCATTTTGTATAATCTCCTAAATTAGAAATCCAGCCAAAAGTATTATTTTTTTTTTCCTTCCCTGCGGAAATGGATTACGTTTCCAGTTCAGTAGTTTGGTGGTGAAAACAATGTTGATGAAGTATTTTCAATCTTTTTTCTTTAAAATCTTTTTCCTTTAAAATCTGAATTACACTGATTAACTCTATAAAAAGGTCATAAACATATGCATACAAGCACTCAGACAGATAAAATACAAATAGAGATGTACCTTCAGCCCAAGTTGCTTTTAAAAAAAACAGAAGTAAGTAAACAGGTACTTCCATTAGTTTTCCCATAGCTTTCACAATCAGCTTTTTTAGTTTCTTCTTATTCAGTGTGGGCAAGGGTACGGTATTAAGTCTCATCCTTTTTTTTCAGGAAATATTGCTGCTTCCATAGTAGCTTATAATAACCATGATTATTTTCTAAAGGGAAATTTCTTTTTCAAATACCAATTGTTTCTTGTTCCAAATATTCCTTACAAGATTCATGGATTTCTCTTGCTTTCTTTTCTCTCTCCTACCCTAGATGAGACATTTTGTCCCTGAACTGTGTTCTAATTCCATAAAAACAGGAAAATAAAAAATATTCATGGCGAGCCCACAACGTAATACATGTTTTCAAAATTACATTGACTCGCCCACCTCAAATGACTCAACCAGTGGGTAGCAGCAGAGTCATTTCAAGTGGCTGTTTTCCAAATAAGTGATTACTTACCACATTACACTGTGGGCTGACTTTCTTCTTGTAAAAGGTATATTTTAGAGCCCAGAGACAAAAAGCTGACATCAATCTCAGTCTTGTATCAGAAGTGCTATTGCATTCATATCCTTAAGCCCTGAATAGCATCACTGACATAACAAACTTTAGTCTCTCCTTGGAAAATCTACCTGTTTGACAGGTGGAAGACCTGGAAATGTAAAAAAAAATCATCCCTGTGCATGGATATGTATCATTTGATAATCTGCCTAAAATCATGTGACAATGGTGTAAAAAGTCAGAAAATCATTGAACCTACTTCAATTGTATATTTTAGGTATTAATATATAGACATATATCCAAACATGTCTTGTATTTTTTATTATTTATTTTGGCTGGTAGAAATTGGCTCTTTAAAGAGAGAATAGAAAACTGGGTGATGGAGTTTGTTTGCAAAGGGTTTGTATTCATAAGATCATATAGTGGTTAGAGTTGGAAGGGACCTTGAAAATCATCTAGTTCTGACCCCCCCCCCCCCACCATGGGCAGGGACACCTGCACTAGACCTGGTTGCTCAAAGCCCCATCCAACCTGGTCTTGAACTCTTCCAGGGATGATCCACAGCTTCCCTGGGCAACCTGTTAACCTGTCCCAGTGTCTCACCCCTTTCACAGTAAAGAATTTCTTCCTAATATCTAAGCTGAATCTCCTTTCTTTCAGTTTAAAACTACTATCCCTCATCCTATCGCTACACTCCCTCATAAAGAGTTCCTCCCCATCTTTCCTGTAGGCCCCCTTTAGGTGCTGGAAGGCTGCTATAAGGTCTCTTTGGAGCCTTTTCTTTTCCAGGGTGAACCCCAGCTCTCTCAGCCTGTCTTCATAGGAGAAGTGCTCCATCCCTATAGGAGAGGTGCTCCATCCCTCTGATCATTTGTGGTCCTCCTCTGAACCTGTTCCAGCAGGTCCATGTCCTTCTTATGTTAGGGTCTTCAGAGCTGGATGCAGTACTCCAGGTGCAGTCTCACCAGAGTCGAGGAGAGGGGGAGAATCGCCTCTCTCAACCTGTTGGCCCCACTTCTTTTGATGCAGATCAGGATATGGTTGGCTTTCTGGGCTGTGAGAGCACATTGCTGGCTCATGTTGAGCTTCTCATCAACCAACACTCCAAAGTTCTTCTTGTTAGGGCTGCTTTTAATCCATTTTCTGCCCAACCTGTATTTGTGCTTGGGATTGCCCTAACCCACATACAGGGCCTTGCACTTGGGTTTACTGAATTTCATGAGGTTTGCACGGGCCTACCTTTCAAACCTGTCCATGTCCCTCTGAATGGCATCCCTTCCCTCCCGTGTGGTGACCACACCACACAGCTTGGTGTCATCAGCAAACTTGCTGAGGGTGCACACTA
>BJBW01004445.1:120182-138470 GCA_004320125.1 Scolopax mira
CAAATTTTTCAGGCACTATTTGCCCCTAATGAAGTCATATTGGCTGTCGCCAATCACCTCCCTATTTTCCATGTGCCTTATCATCGTTTCCAGGAGGATCTGCTCCATAATCTTGCCAGGTACAGAGGTAAGACTAACCAGGCTGTTCCTTCCTGGGTCTTCCTTTTTTCCTGTTTAAAAATGGAGATTATGTTCTTTTTCAGTCAGTGAGAACTTCACCAAACTGACACAACTTCTCAAATATGATGGATAGTGCTTGGCAAATTCATCCACCACAATTCATCCGTATTAGCAGATGCCAGGCTTTTATAAGCATTCCCCAGGCCTCTAAATTAATAAAAGTGCAGAGTTCTGTTTAATACATGCATCTTTCAGGGGATCTAGTCCATTTAAAGGTGTATCAATATAGTATAGAATAAATTCCCTGGAGCTGTAGAAGCTGCTCTACTTTGAAGTCATTAACCATTATCCATGGAAGTAAGTAAAGACTAATGACAAGTTTCTAATTGTTTATAAAGACTTAAGTCATTCTCACATCACAATGATTTATTTTTAACAAAATTATTTTTGGTGAGAAATATTAGCACAGCAGGGGAGGCAGCTGCTGACCGTATTTTCACCAGGGTGGATTTTTGGGCCGGCCACAATTTGGCTGAAAAATTGCAGCTGTGTACACTTTATCTCTCGGATGATGAGATCTCTCGTATGTGGGTGCAGTTGTAAAACTACATATTAAAGTAATCTTAATTACAGCTGGGCACATGTACAGAAGGAAGAGTATTAATTCAAGATCGACCTTTTAAGAAAAAAGCTTTCCAGTTTCATTCCAATATTGAACTTGCCTCTGCTGGAGCCAAGTTCCACAAAAGATTACCAGTGATGAACTTTGATTTAAGAGCATTATCACATTTGTGGGACTATAGGATTTTTCAGGAGACATTTAAGTCTGTGATTCTACGGTCCCTACAATTACCTGAAAAAGCAGAAATCTCAGTGTACTTTCTAGCCTGGAAACCGGGATGTCGTTTCCTTGGAGTCACAAGGCATTAACAGACACTTTTTTCAGCCTCAGAACAGAGGAACGATGGAGAGGAACAAGTTCATAATATCCAGTTTTAGGTATATCTGGACATGATACTGAAAGTGTGAAGAGAAATTTTAAGATACCTGAAAGTTTTAGTTTTCACTAATCCACTTAAACTCCGATATTATTATTTTGGGGGGTGTTTAGCGTGATTGAAATAATTATCCTTTTGTGAATATCATAAGCCACAGGGAATTATTCTTTCCAGCTGTGTTCTTTTCTTTAAAGCGAATATTGCACCTGGTCCTAAGATGACTGTAATGACTGTGTAATGTATCCGTCTCTGAATAACTTAAATATGATCTCATTTTTCACTTATTTTATAATGTTGTTTTGACAGGTCACTATTAAGGCTGCCTGACACATCTGATGATAAGATGATGATTCACTTGCTAATTATTTTGCCAAATATTAATCATTTGTACTGAAATTTTATATTCCAGATGTCTATTTGAGGACATTTTTTGCTGTATTTTTTAGTTCAGTTGAAATGGTCTATTATTTTCTGCCAATGAGGTAGAAAAGGTCTTCACTGTTGATGTTATGAAAATATGGTGATCATTTTTTTGGAAAATTTGAAGTCTTTAATGAGTTGGAGCAGTTTACATTTTCTAGGCAGTGTGCAGAAGTAATGCTCTTAGTCACGTAGTCAATTTTTCTTAAAACAATCTGAGATTTTATCAGGCCAAGGATCCTGGCTTGTGGAACCAGTGAGTTTAAAAAAAAAATGGGAAGGTAGCCCAAGGTGCTCCATGACCCTGGAACATTTCCACACAGAGGGGCTTCTGCTGAGACACTGGGGCCAGCACTGCTGGGAGTGGAAGGACGCCCAGCCTGTGCCGTGAGCTAGACTTTTGCCTTGGTTAGGCAGCATTAATATTTCCTCTTCAAAGGATATTAAGTGTGTTAATTTTTGCTTAATGCGTGTGTACAGTGTGGGTGGAGACTTACCTAATGCCTGCAGGTGTCCATGGAAATGCTTAGATCAAGCAGAGCATGTACAGTGGGTATGTCTCACTCTTACATTTTTAAAGATGTTAATAATATTATATTGATGATGCAATATGTGCTTTTGCAAATAAGACTCTTAGATGGCTTTTTCCAAGCAGCAAAAAATCCCACATTAGAGAAGCTATAAATTTGTTTTAGTTTGAAGGCAATGTGTGAATTCAGTAATGTTAATTAAAGAATAAGTATTAGCAGATTTTAACATTCCTAGCATGCTTTGAGGATTGATTAATAAGAGTAATACTTTACTGGCACAATGGAATCATTTTCAACATCATTACCTTGTCCCTTGAACAAGTCAAGCTTGAACCCTTGGGATTTGGCAACACTTTGTAAAACAAACATTGCCAAACACATCTGACTTTCTGAAGGACAAAACTTTTATAATAATCAAAGCATTTGAATGTCCTAAATTGGGAAGTGATGGAAACCAAAAGGAGTGACTTGAGGATAATGGGATTAAAAGAACTGTTTGAAAGAGTTAATGAAATGTTCTTCAACCTAGAAAAAAAAAAAAAAAAAAAAAAAACAGAAACTAAAGTTAAGCCTAGATATATATGATGGAAAGATGGACATGGCAGTGCTGGAGTCATAGCAGCCATTAGATACTAGGTACAGTCACTATAGCTGTTGATGAAGGAAGTTACTTACCAGATCTCTACATGCATTAAGGAATAAGAATATAAAATATAATATAAATAGTAACACATGTAATATATACAAAATAACATAAAAAAGGACATTCAGAGGGAGTCACAAGACTACTAAGAGATAATCTATGTGGTCTGATGCCATGAAATCCTTATCAGTACATCCCACAGGCAACTTACTAGATGCATTGCTAGAACAAAACAAGAGCAGCAATTTGTAGTTGTCCCCCAAAAGACATCCAAACCAAGCAAGTTTAGATTTGCTGTTAAATAGGCTTGGTAAACTTTTATATGGGACCTTTATACAAGGCTATTTCCTGAGATCTGACCCCTAGGAGAGCTTAGCCTTGAAGACAAATTGGCCAAGGTGAAAGCTGAGATGGAGCTGAGCTTTTCTCTGGCCTTCCAGGACTCAGGTGGTTCTACACATGCTCTGGTGCAGAGCGATTTGCAGATAATCACCTTTAATACTGAAAAATGAAGATGAGGTATGGTTCCTTTCACAGCCACCCCAGCAGGTGGGGTTACAGTTTTGGTCTTGGACTCCCAAACGTTGTGTTTGATTTTATGTTGTGGTGGTGTTTTGTTTTTTTTTAAACTGAATCTCAATATGTAACAGTTGTAACATTTAGATTTCTAACTCCGTTTCAACAATGTCTATCTACATATTCATGAAGACGTTACCTGTAAAACACAGTCCTTTGTCATGACTTCCTTTGATAGATGCTCTTACAATCATAGTATCCTTAAAGCAGCAAAATACCTGCAAGAAAAGCACAGAACTGCTTGGGCTCATATAGATCAAAAGCCTATGGATCGTCTGTACCAAGGATGTAACACTGAGTTTGTTATAAACAGGCCTTTGACAGCTCTTCTGATATTACCATTTTTCCTGGTTACAGTATCTGAAGACAAGGTCCAGCCAGGCCACTAAAGAAGCAAAGGTGGTTTTATTCAAGTGCAGGTGTTTAGTCTTGATAGATGTGAGTTCAAGGCCCAGCTGAAAATGAATCAAATGAGTGCCTGAGATGTACCTGATTGCTATAAAGGCTGAAAGAGCCCAGTCCAAGAAAGTGAATTGCGGAATTCAAGTTGGCTCTTGTAGCATAGGTATTTAGGAAGAACTGCTCTGAGTAGGAAAGAAATCTGAGTTAGGAATGGTATCTTTTGAAAGACTGGAAAATATATAGATCTGTTCCATTTAGGGGCTTAGGCCTAAGAAAGGAGAAATGAGGCTTGAAAAAATTCTGGGCTTTTTTTTTTCTTTTTCTCACCTTCCCTTTTTTAATGTTTCCTTAGGTAAGATAAACTTTCTAAGGTCAGATTTTGCTGGTTTATAGAGCAGACTTTTTTTTTCTTTAATGGCTTTGAAGTGATTCCTTTAACCTGGCTAGGCTCATCTTACTTCTGCTGAATATGATGCATTCTGCTTTATTCTTACTTTATTTTTACTTACTTATGTGGCCTTTCTGAAGAGAGTAATTCTACAGATTTAATAAAAACAAAAAAAGTTAATGTTTTGACAATGGTAGAAAGAGGGAGTTTGCAAAATAAGCTGTCAGGTGGGTAAAGAATACCAGAAAATAGGATTCCCAAAGTGAAATCTTTAAATACATTTACATAAATATTATATAAGAGAGGAAAATAGAGTTGTTCAAATAGTAGTCTAATTTTAATTTCTACATGAATGTTACGTTAAAGAAACAGCTTGAATTCTCTCCTACTTGCCCAAACTCCTGTCACATTTAAATAGTGTATAAAATGACTGGCAAGCAAGTTGTCATCCATAATGAGACCTTGCTTGAAACTGAGGGAGAAAAGGACCTTTTGAGAATGCAGAGAACTAATAACCTCCTTTTTGAGTCTGTAGCATCCTCAGTACAATGTATCATATCTCGTATCTCTGAAAATGTCAGAAGGTTTAGTTCTTCAATGTGATTATTTAGCACTTTGAGAACTTGATTCTGGCAAACCAATAGCTATGGCTATGTTCAAAATCAGCTGTCAGGCTGCATGAGTGAAAAATCAGTTGTCCTGAATGTGGCATTGTCCCAGCTATTACAATAATGAAACTTTACAAAGGATTTATTCTTTTTTTAATTGTAGGAAGAATTTTGCTGTGTTAACTCTTACATGGCATGCTACCTGTCAAGTGTGATATAAAATAATAATTTAAAATACAAACCTTGTAAGTCCATGCTGCTCTCTCTGTGTACCTACATAAGCATTGATATATCTGCCTGGTGTCTTATGTAAGCCTACATATGGATTGTGTAGATTTAGTGGCTTAGTCTTCTAAAACAGATTTCCTGCCACCTTAGCTGTATTAAAGCTGACTCGTCTGTGTGTTATAAAGTTCTCTTGTTTTAGATAATCACAGCCTATTACACCTCCTGTTGTAGAAACTGTATCTGGGACGTGGCCAAGTTATCCTAAAAATCACCCATCCCCGACAATTAAACAGCAATGACAAAATGGAGTAAAATGAAACGGCCCTTGAGGCGTCCCCCAGCAGTCTGCTAACTGGGCAGTCTCAAGAGCAGGAAGGCTCAAAAACAGCCTGGCATCTTTCCGAAGCTATTTTAATGTTGCTGATTTATAGATCTGTTATTTTGTTTAGAGGATGAGAAAGAATAGCAAAGTAAACATGATGGAGAGGGCATCCACTTAAGGCTAAGGTCAATTACTCAAGGGAATAAATGTGCATAATTGTACACCTGATAACTAACAGCATAAATAGACTGTTGATTTATATCATGAGTCTTAAACTGCAACCCTTTTATCCAAACAATTATAATAATAGGAGGTTGATTATTTGTATTTGTTCCAAGAACTTGTGATGATCATCTTTGCAAAGATACAGGAGAAAAATAGACTAGTGTTCCCTCTGGCAGATATCCTTTCTCATTAGATGATAACTGGCATTGTGGATAAACCTTTTATAGGTTAAGGCAGACAAACACTTTAATTATGCTCAGGAAGATATTAATTCCCAGATGCCTAGATCAGAGAATCTTCTGGCATCTCAAGTCATTGAATAAAAAGCATCTATCTGTCTTGCTAGTTCAATGACTTTTCATTAGCCATGATGTTTTGCCACTCTTCTCTATTCTTAGCATAACTACAGTAATTAAGAGGCAATTTTTTCAAATTCTGTGTTGGAACTCGGCTTGATTCAGAGTTTGCTGAGCTCAGGGAACCGATGTCTGTCAGGCAAACTGGAGGCCCAGTACCCGTGTGCAAGGCAAGTACCCTTGTGCAAATCATCACTATCAGCATCCCCAAGCAGTGCAAGCCCATAATCCTGGAAATAGCTGCTTCAACAGACAGGATTGTTCTTTTGTGGCATGTTTCAGTTGTTGTGGGGTGTTTGGAGGGGATGAGGGCTTGGCAAAGGGATGTTGGCAGGGAATAGGGATTGCATAAAACTAAAGCAGTTTTCAAAACTCAGTGCAGACAGACATTTTTCATCTTCCAGCATCTTTTTTTTCCTCCACCCAGAGTTTTTCGTGTCTCCTGGCTTCCTCCAAGTCTAAATCACAGTCCAAATCTGAAAACTCTCATGCATTTCAGTAACCTTATTTATATCCTACACAAAAGCATTAAAAGATAACTTAAGATTGTTTGCAGATAATCACACTTTATTTATAGCTAAACCTTGTCTAAATGTATTTTCTTTTCTGTTTCATTGTAAGTCTTTTACCTTCTGCAGGTAAATACAGACATAATTTCACTGTCTCTAATTTTGTGTCTATGCCACTGACTGGTATGCCTGAATTTTGTGTACTGTTTCCTGCACGCTCCTCTTTTCTGATTTTGGTTAGTGAGCTGTAATTCTGAGTTGTGTACATAAAAGTCTCAGCCTGGGTTTTTCTCTTCTTCTCCAGAACTGAGGAACTTTATGGTCATTATTAGCTAAGCCCATAACACAGTAACAAAGCCTAGTTAAGCTTTGTAATATGGTTCAGTTTTAGCAAAGAAACTACTGTGTTTTCAATAAAGTCATTGTATCCAGACTTTTTAAGAAACCATAAAGGAAATAAATTTTTCTGTATTTGGTATTTATTTTGCCAGCTAATCCTCTGAATTCTGCAAAAGTACCTACAAAAATCTGAATTTGACGGTATTGTTTCAGTGTGTAAGAAAAATTTTGATGAATGTGGAAGTATTCACAGAGTTCAGTCCAAAAGTATCTTGTTCATTAGGAATACTTTCCTATTTTTCTTGCCCTTAGCAACCACAAAAATGTAATCCTCCTAGGTAAAATGATTAATGCTGTAGGAAGGTACAGCAGGATGCCTCCTAACAGGTTGCATCATTCAGTTGGAAATTTGCTAGAACATTGTTTAAGCGCTTGTTTTCAGGAGAGAAAAAAAAAAAAAGTTTTACTTCTCTTGGAAGGAACTTTTGGGAAGAGGGGAAAAATTCTACATTCTCAAACAGGAGTAGTGTTGTTATATGACAGTTATATTCTGACCTTTTAAAATGTGTCTCTAGTCTCTTATGTTCTGCTCAAGACACAGGAACATTATTTACGTTTGATCTGTTAAATGAGTTAGTGGTTTGAATCTGTATACCGTTGTGAATTACTAAATTACTGTTTGTAAAATGTGGGTTTGGACCAGATATTTCAAAGGGCTCTAATTTAATATTGAGCATTGTAAGATTTATAAGATTTAGCCATTTATTTGTAAGAGCAAATTAGAGA
The DNA here is from genome assembly GCA_004320125.1 of Scolopax mira. Classification (NCBI taxonomy): domain Eukaryota; kingdom Metazoa; phylum Chordata; class Aves; order Charadriiformes; family Scolopacidae; genus Scolopax; species Scolopax mira. The sequence goes on from BJBW01004445.1 coordinate 127,633, forward strand.
AATAGGTGGCTAAGCAATGCCATTTAGCCTGCTATTAATTAAAGTACAAAGTTATGCCTGTGAAAGTGTAAGCCATGTTGAGTCCTGTATATACACTTTGAAAATCAGAAGCCTTTTGTATGTCATTGTTAAACATATGTTTTATATGTTCAGCAGGTATGTATTCTAATACAAGCAAGAGGTCATAATTTCTGGAGACTGTGGATGTTATTTTAATAGCAGATTAGCACATTAATACAGTTAAAAGGCTGTCCCTTGCTTCAGCAAATTGTGTTCAGCCATGAAGATAAAATCTGTTTTCAGGGGTCTCCTTTAAGTCAATTTGTCATGAACTGTGTCAACCTCTGCTTCCTTACCTTTCTAGGTGTGAGACCATCCCCTTGTTCATTAAATTATTGGATTATGTCTAGTGATGAAGGATTGAGGATAGCTCCAGAAGGGTGCTCTCCAGAGGGTGAACAATAAACAGCTTTATTACAAACTCAGAAATAGCTGATAATGACCTCCACCCACTAAGGAAAGGGAATTATTTGCATACTTTGTACTTTTTTTCCATACAAACCCTTAATACAAGAGTAAAAGATCGTTTCTGTTTCAGAAGCGTTACTAAATGAAACTTCATATCCACTTCTTGTCTTGCAGCTGCGACTGACACGTGTGGCTCTGGCAGAGCTCAGCACATTTCTCGCTCGCCTCGTCCATCCTTCATGAAGAATCCGGCACGTGCCAGGAGCACAACTCGGAGCCTGTGGCTGCAGGGTGGAGGCAGAGTGAAAGCACAGTAATGCGAACGAACAGGCTGCTAAAATTCCTGCCCAGAACACAAAGAGGTAAGGAAGGGTTGCAGTTTGCAGCCTGTGAATGGGAGAGTGTTAAGCTGACACTTTGTAAGTTGCTGAAGATGGAAAACATCTGTCTCCTTCTGAGGATATCTCCTGGGATGTGTGAATCAGCCTCTGAGCTGAGTGATTCCTAGGTCCACACTCACCCCGCTGAAGACGTATTTGGGGAAAAAAGTAGGGAACATGCCACTCAGTCTCCAGAGAGCAAAATCAAGGAAAAGATCTCTGCTATGTAATTCACTGACACACTAGATTTGGTTTCAGGGAGGTTAAACATTGACAAAGAAGAATGAGAGAGAGAGAACTGTGACTGTTTTCTCTGTGTTTTATACCCAAGCAATATACTTTTAATGTTAAAAGAGTGGTGGATAAATAGAATATGGACCACAAAAGTTTGCATGTGGATTGCCTTAGAGTAAGAAGTTCAGTTCTGTAATTAAAGTACTAGTTGCAATGAAAGTCAGTGCTGAATTGAAAAATCTCTTCGTATTTCTAGTTGTGCCACAGTTTTTTTAAATATGTAGAAAAAACTTGTCTTTTGAAGAAGGCTTTGATGTGAAGTAAATGGGGTCAATTTATTTCAGCTGAGACAGAATCATGGAGTTAATCTCAGTATATGATTTTAGGAGCAATTTTTTTCCATGCTGTCTATAGGATTTTACATTATGAAATATTTGGATAGAAATTCTCAGGCTGACTGTGCACACAATATTTCAGGTAATATTGTCAATTATTATTTCTTTCTTGAAACTGCTGGGCAATGAATAAAACAGAGATGTGCCACATTCTGCTTTGAAATCAGAAGTGAAAAAGATAGGTTTAAAGGGTCTCATTTAAAGGTACTTCAAGGGCCATAAAAGGGCCTCGCTTTTAAATGAGCGTTCTTGATGGGATGCATAAAAATAGTTGGACATTTAAAATAGAACAGCTATAATTCAGTTACAGCTTCAGAGCTGTTATGTCATTCTAGGCTGCTTGGAGTAAGTCACAATTAATAATGTGTAAAACACTATCAGCACAGAAGAATGGATTTAGAGCAAAAAACAGTTGAAATTCAGTTTTTCTCAAAAAAACAATAATGCTATTGATGTTTTCTTCGGGAAGGAAAAAATTAATCAGATCTACATTGAAGCTAGAGTTGTTCATTACTTATCTCATACCAGCATAGAACTTCTGATTATTCTGAGTACGTTAGGAAGTTGGAGTACAGAAATGTAGATGTAGATCTGAAGATAATTTTGACCTTAGCTTGATGCTGCTGACCCATTCTTCAAACAGACCACGGTAAAAATCTCTTATTTATGCAGTTAATACAGTTCAACATTATTATGTGATGCTGTTGACCTGAGCGCAGCCAACAGCTGTAGCCAGACTGAGAAAAGTTGTATAAATATGTGATGAGTAATGGGAAGCATGCCTTGAGCCTGTGCCTTCACAAATTCTATGAATTTTCAATGTGCTAAGTGTAGTACAATTTATTTGTTCACAGACCAAAGAGAAGCATTGGAATCTAAAGCTGTTGATATCCTTTGTTTGAAATAAGAGAGCACAGTCAAAACAAACAGCTACCTTTTTCACAGAAATGCACAGAAGAGCAGTCACATACAATCAAAGTCACCTGGGTTTTTACTTCTCACACACTATTATATCACCCTCAGACAGAGATGTTTTCTACTTTCAGCATGTAAATGCAGTTGTTGCCCCGGCACTGAGCTCTGCATTTCATGCTGTAAAGGTTTTTTTCAAGACTGGGCCACGTGAAGAGATGGTGTTGCTCACTGCTCTGATCCATTTTTTTTAATATGCAAAGTGATCGTATCCTCCTTTGTGGAATAATATTAAAGCCTTGAATGCAAGATTTTTTTTAGGAATACTCTTTCTATCTCTTCATTACTACGTTTTTCTGTTCTTGCAACAATGTGGAGTGTGTTCTCAAATACCTTGAAATCTCAGCATAATTTTAGTGTTATGCCCCTCATGAGGGGATCTATTGGGTTCTTAGATATCTTCTTGTCTTTAAAAAGGTGTAACAGGAAGAAACAACTGAACTCAGTGTGGAGCCAGGGTTCCAGAACACCACGTAGTAATCCTGATTTTGCAGTTAAACTCTGCTTTTCCTTGATCAATTGTGACCTTTATTCTGCCAAAAAATCATTTCAGCTGTAGGTGGTATTAGCAGTAGTAGAAAACTGCACAAAGTTGGTGTTTTTAGTAGCTCTTCATGCGTGCCCAATCTCTGTGTATTTATATTAGCATTTTTGTGGAAGTATAATGTATATATCTATATTATATATATTATCTATAGCCTTATGTTATATATACTATATTATTATATATATTTAATATAAATATATACTATATTAGAATATGTTATATATAACATAAGACTATAGATAATATATACATAATCTTGCCCATCTATAACTGTTCTGTTAATTTTTCTCTGCTCGTTGTTGTTAGTGAAAGAAAGAGAAGTGATAAAATAGTTTATTTCTTAATAAGTCCAAGACATGTATAGTATCACAAAACATTTTTCCTGCAAGGACCAAAAAGTGCTTACATCCAGCAGAAATGCAGACACATGGAGACACCCTTTGAAGAACACCAACAGGAACAGAAGGGAAAGAGGAGCAAGTAGGCTCTTGACAATTGCAGAAATTTCTGCTGACAATAGAGAGATTAAAATACTTTAGAGAGAAATCTGACTGTAATCCACAGAAGGCAGGAAAGAGGTGAAATAATTAAAAAACAAAGATCTGGAGGACTCTGCTTAGAGTTGTTGTGACTTTGCTAATGCTCACCAAAGTTCTGCCTGTGTCTGTATATTTGTCTTTTATTATCACTTGCAATTGACCAGGTGATGTTCTGGTGATAAAAAGTGGTGTTGCTTCACATCTGATGTGAAACTGTCTCTTAAACAGTGAAGTCATTCAGTAATGTTAAAAAAAAAAAAGAAGATAATGTGTAATTTCTATGGCTGTAACTTTCCTTTGAAAGTCTTTTCCTTTTACATTTCTTTCCTTTTCTTTGTTCTGTGTTCTCATTTGTCTTCCCCAGTCAGAACAGAGATCACATGCTATAAGCAAAAGCAACTTGTGACCGTCTCTTTGTGTTGATTTTGCTTTAACTCAGGCCATAAATAGGGTACTACAGACTGCAAATCACATGAGAAAAGTTCGAGATGAGAGCTGTGACCAGCAACAGTGTGCTCACATCTCTCATTTACATCTGCCGCTGGAGAGGTGTCTGGAACAACTGCTGTTAAAAATCAGCACCTCAGTAACAAAGGGAAATTAGTTGGTAGGCATATGCCCAGCTAACTTCAGCATCATAAAAGGAATAATTATAAATCATTATTCACAAAGCAGAAGGAAAGTTAAGCTTGCCATAATACCTTTCATCTATCTGAGTGTATAGTATATAATGGATTCCGTGCTGAACGGAGCCTGAGAGATACCCCAGGAAGCAGAGCAATAGCTTACAAAACAACTATGAAATCAATCTGTAACCTGGGGGGAGTTTAGATTTTTTTCCCCCAATATAATTGCATGTTACAGTAATACACACTATTCTATAACAAGGCATAAATTCAACTCACTTAATTTTAAATACTGTTTTTACAATTCTTCTCTGCTATTTTCTAATTATTTCAGGTGAGACTATTTAAAAAATGAAAGAGAAACTCTTGGAAAATGGTAAATAATTCAGTCTAGCCTAGCATGAATAACTAAGCTGCAAATGACTGTAAACTGAGAATAAAAAACATTAGGTAGAAGTGTTTTTTTCTACTTGAAGTGTTTTTTTCCACTTGAAGTCAGGAAATAGAATCCATAGTGGATGTTTCTGTTCTATTGTTATGCAGACTTTGCCTGGTATCAATAGTAGCATTTAGTGTGATTGAAGAGAAGGAAATCCTGATGATACTGTAGTGTCTTCTGAATTATTGTCACATCTGACCACAAAAGACCAAAAGGGATAGCGCAACCAGATAAGAGTTCTCTCTGAGATTTCCTAGTCCGGGGGCTGTGTCCCCCCGTGTGCCTGGGGGCTGAAACAGGGATTTAAAGCTGTGAAAAGTCGAAGGAGTGCAAATTGCTTACAGTGACTCCGAGGCTCAGCCATCCAGGTGCCATTTGAAGTTTGTCTGCTCGCTACGCTCCAGGGAACTTGTCCTACTCTCCCCCTTTGTAAAAATCCATTCTGAAATGCATCTGTTGGCAGCAGAGACCTTCCTCTTGCCACTGCTGAGGGAAAGTAGCACAATTCCCCCGAAGAACTCTGTGACTTCTGTATTTGTGTACCTGTTTCACATCTTCTTTCAGACTATCTAAAGTACTTTTTTCAGGCTTTTCCTCAATCTGAAAAAAATTATTCCCCTTCACTCGTGTAATTTTGAAGCTTTGCAGGTTGCTGGGATTTTCTTAAGTTTTAAATAACTTCTATCTCAGAGAAGGTTTATTATTAATAATATATTAAGAAATCCACACAAAATAAGCAAAGAATTAGTTGGAAAAAAAGACACTTCAATCTTCATCCAATTCTTAGCAACTCCAGTGCCTCTTGGCCCATTTTTAAATTAGAGAGAAAGGAACAGACCGGAGAATAGAAAGGTCATGGTAGGTTTTCATACTTATGCTTGACCTAATCGTTTGTCCTGAGTCACTCTCTTTTGCTGTAGAAGGCTTTCTCCACGTGTTCTGTCCACTGAAGGCCTCGCTCTGTGATCAGTCCCACAGACAGGTCTCCCTTTTCCATCTCTCACCATCATGGGTGTAAAACCTCTTATCCCCTCTAATTTGTGCCCCAGGCCTCTCTCTCTTTTTCATAAGCCATCTCCCTCTACTCCAGATCTCGCTTCAGGCAATATCATTACCATTCAGACACCTCCGTTTTGTGCTCCTGGGCTCATCCTCATTAGCTCCATTTAGTTAATCACCTTTGCACTGCTCCACTTTTTCCTGTTTTATGTGATGATATTGCCACTTGCTTTTAGATTTGTTCTCCCACAGCCACTTCATCAGCTATAGAGCTGGTTTGACTGGCCTGGGACTCAGGAAAATTCTATCTTCAGATCCTTTCTGTTCCAGATAGTCCTGTCAGTTTTCAGTGAAAGCATTTCCTCAAGTAGTACAAAGTTAATAATATATAAATATGGGATAATGAATAACGGGTAAATCCTGAGTCATTGAACAACTGTATGATCCACCAAAACAATAAGAAATATCATCACTATGAAAGAAAGTACTGTGATAAGGAAACTGTTTATTTATTTCTTTATTTAACATTTGGTGTTTGTCCATGACTGGTTGTCTGCTCTTCGGAAGGGTCAAATGAAAACAAATAATTCTCATACTGATGGAGGTAAAATAACCAGAGATTCATCTATGAAGCATTCAAGTATTCCAGACAGTAGTTAGTAAGAGATTAGCTTGTGAACAATGTAATCAAACTAAAAAAAAAAAAAAGCCAAATACCATAAATGACAAAAAAGTCTCTCACTTGCACAGAATTGCAAGAACCATTTAAAGTCTGAATTTATTATAGGAGAGTTAAACCCTTCAGGCAAAGATAGGTCACTTACTAGAACAATTTGTTTTTCATTAGCCTAAACCTGCCTGACCTGTTCATCTGTTTGTGTCCTATAAAATATCCTGTTAGTACATGCAGATGCAGGATTAGTAGAGGAAATTACATTGTCTCTTTGAACCTAAGAATTCTTGGTACAAGTCAATGAAAATTATCATATTCCCCAGAATCCTGCCTGGCAAGCCTGCCGGCTATCTGGAGCATACTTCCAGGAAATAAACTGTGTAAGGTACCACAGAATAGAGTTGAAATTGGAAAATTTTACTCCAAGGTAGACAGGAGTGTTTTGAAAACAGGAAATTACTTATTTTATGAGGAATGACTGCTGAAAGTTTAGAGAGATTATAAAAGAAGCTAAGAGATCTCAAAATGAGCAGTAACTTTCACTTCCTTACAAAATCTCCAGGTAGAGCTGGTCTGTCTGCATCTTAAGGGATCACACAACAGTGAGTTGCTTTAAACATCTGTTCAAGTGGTTGACACCAATCTGTTCTAATTTTCTTTGTCTAGGGAAGATCAGGATGGTGACTTTGTATTTTTTCGAGTGTCCCTAACCCATATATACAGGTGTAGGTAATGAAAAAGGTGAAATTACTTTTCTTTCAAAATTAAACTGGTCCTTTTTAGGGGAATTATTTGCAGAGATGTTTCAGCTTTCCAAAAGCAAACTCACTGTCCCTTCAAGTTCTATATAAATAGCCAGGCAAATAACAGCCAGATTCTCAATCAGTAAATCTCAAATAAAATTGTTCTTTAAGTGTTCAGCCCATTCCAAAGCTTCCTGTATGTTTTGAGAGTGCTGCATACAGAGGATAGTAAAAATTTAATGGAAGGCTACTTATCTACACCTAAAATTTAGGCATAGATCTAAAATTAAATGTCTCATCATAAGGTGTTCTAAATTATCATTGCTCCTTTTTTGTGAACGGAAATGTGTCAGTTTTATGGCTAAGGATTTGTCTATAATACATTAAATGTTGGATACTACTCAGGTAAGCAGTAGGTATTTTTTTATTTAGAACAAACGGAAAATATTCTGAAAATATAATTGCAGAAAGTGCTGGAAGGATACTGCAAAGCTGGTGAAATTTCTAGTATGTTATGCATACCTATTTATAGCATACATTTTTAGTGTCAGTAAGAACTGCTAAATGGAAGGCATACACTAAACCAGAAATGTTTTCATGGAAATTCCTAGTAATTCTAATGATGGGAAACATACACATCCTTACCCTGATTGTTTAATAAATGTGTCTTGTGATAAACCTCAAAACATTTAGAATGTTTTTGAGACCAAGCAGCCAAGGGCATTACAGCAAAGTCAACATTGCGCTGACATTTGTCACGAAACTTTACAAATGCTACGGCAAACAAACTAATTTTGGTGCTAGTATCATCTTTCTCATGGGCTGTCTGAGTAGCATGCCAGGGCTACTTGCCTTCTAAATGTCTTTCTAGATGTGGTTCTCGTCTTCCCTCAAAGCTCAAAGGTGTAAAGATATTTCTTCTCTCTCCTTAAGGGCATCGATTTTTTTGTCAAGAGCCCTTTCTCATTGTGGGTCTTTGGTTTGTTAGGGCCAGGGACCTGGTCCCTTTCATATACTTGGAAGCTCATGCCCCCTCAGCACTTGCTCACTCACTTCCTGGGCTCACCATCGCCCACAGGCTGAGACAAGAAGCCTGAGGGCTGCTTTGTAAAAAGGAAGGGAATCTCAGGAACACTGCAGGGGAAAAAAATCTTAGAAAAAAAAAGCTGATCCTGGTAAAATTTAGATATGATAATAGAATCATTTAGGTTGGAAAAGACCTTTAAGATCATCAAGTCCAACCATTACCCTAGCACTGCCAAGTCCACCACTAAACCATGTCCCTCAGCACCGCATCTACACATCTTTTAAATACCTCCAGGGATAGTGACTCAACCACTTCCCTGGGCAGCCTGTTCCGGTGTTTGATAACCCCTTTGATGAAGAAATTTTTCCTAATAACTAATCTAAACCTACCTTGGCATATTGTGAGGTCATTTCCTCTCTTCCTATCACTTGTTAGTTAATGTGGTTTTTTTAACTTGTACAGATCTATGTCAATTGTTATATTTATTTATTTTTAAAAATGGAGTATTTTCCTTTAGTATTTCTTCCATAACACAGAAATGCTACAGTGTGCTGGCTGACTATGAGTATGAATGATGGGAACCTAAAAGACTAAGGTCAGGAAGATTTGTATTATCTCCAAAACAGTATTCCCTCTTAGGCCATATAAAACCAGAACTGAAAGTTAAAAGTTTAAAATTCATCCATCAACACAGTAAGGTCCTTTTTTTTTTGGATGAACTTCCACTACTAGCATTCTTCCCACCTATAATTCTGTGGGAATACTGGGAACTGAAAAACCCCAGGTAGTAAATACGATCCTGTAAATTTAAAACTGCGAGTTTTCCCCCCAAGCTTGAAGGGGCAGGTTGAAAGAATTTCCTTTCCCAAAAGCAAATATGAAGTTTCCAGAGAGGTGGTGTGAACAGTTTTATTTCCCATCTGCTTTGAGATAATGTTCCATTGATAACCTGATTGCTCTATACAAAAACAAGGTAAAGGCTAATATTAAAAAAAAAAAAAAAGGTCATATTTTGAGTTTACCTCTGCACTCCAGCATAATGCCATTGATACTGTGGACTCATTTGTTATTATACTGGTGTGAAATTACATTCTTAATCCCGATTTTGAACAAAGAAATGTATTCCACTGTAAGGGCAAAGTTGGGGCATGGTGGGGGACAAAGAGAAAAGAACACTCAATGCGTGCAGTTCACAGAATAATCCCCCATGTGCTTTCATGTTAAAGTAGAACTCATCAGGTCACAGAGAAGGGAGTACACTTCCGAGGGTAAAGTAAACAATTTATCTCCCAATTAATGGTTTCGGCTGTTAAGCTTTTCACATACTTGGAAAGCTGAGACACTTTAGGTGGAATTTGCATATATACTTGTGCAACACACTTCTGCTTAATTTGTTCTTTCAGATGTTTTCAAAAGCTTTAACTTATGATTTTGAATTTCCAGACATTTCTGCCAAAGCTAAAGAGCTATTCACCAACTTTACCAGAACTCCACTGCAGTCTCTTTGTAGCAGAACAGTGTGCTACTTCATTCAAACTTAATGAGTTGAATAACTTGGCATCTAATTGGACTTTAGATCACTGCTTGTCTTGTTAATGCAGTGTTAAAACTGAAGGTGACCAGATGTAATCGCAGTAAAGACTATTTTAGTACTCACTATGCTAGATGAGATCATATTTTAATTCCTATTACATAGACTTCATTTAGTGATACAAAATCCCAAATATCTCTCTGTGCAGGTACCTGTTGAGCACCCCTCATGCTAATTTGTGATAAAATACTAAATAATAATGAACTTAGAGTACTTAAAGTGCCAAAAATACCCCTGGAAATATACTTCCAACAGATAAAACTACAAGCTTTTTATTTTTTTTAACCTGTGATACAAATTGGGCTTCCTTCCATCTTACCGTTCTGGGAATGAAATAGGATGGATAGATGGACTATAGTTATTACAGGCAGCTTTATATCACATTAATAAGCTTTGGGGGTATATGAGATTCCAGAAAGATATCCCAAAGAAAATAAGAAAATTAATGAGGATGAAAGACCAAACCATGACCCTGAATGGTAATGTGGGATACAGAGAGTGAGATGTGAATTTAAAAGCGGTGTAAAATTGTATAGAAAGTGAATAAAAGTGGAATTGTTGAAGGCCTGTATTCTGCAGTAGTTAAGCATGTGTCTGTTTTGAAGCATATGACCCTCTTATCCAAAAAATAAATACAAACCCACATATAGACATACTCATAAGTCTTTCATCAGATTTTGTTCCTACTCAACGCTTTTGGCTATACCTTAAGGCCTAAAAAATTTCCTTTTCCAGTTCCCAGAGCACTCACCATGTCATTTTTTGAACACTTGCCAAACTGTGTGCCCTTGTGTTGTGCAGTCCATGCAATGCAATTTAAAAGGGAATATAAGGGGAACAGGCATGACATGAACTATGTCTGAAAGACTGATCCATATTTGATTGACACCTTATCTTTTAAAGTCTTATCATCTGCTGGACAGAATATTGTAGGTGCTCATCTGCCTTGAGAGTTAGCTTTTGTACCCTACCCTCCGCTGGATAAAAACTGGCTGGATGGTCGAGCCCAGTGAGTTGTGATTAATGGAGCAAAATCTGGTTGGTGGCCGGTCACCAGTGGTGTCCCTCAGGGCGCAGTTTTGGGGTCAGTCTTGTTCAATATCTTTATTGATGGTCTAGACAAGGGGATAGAATGCACCCTCAGTAAGTTTGCAGATGACACCAAACTTGGTGGGAGTGTTGATCTGCTTGAGGGTCAGAAGGCT
>BJBW01004446.1:4922-19374 GCA_004320125.1 Scolopax mira
CCCAGGGCAGGGGGTGGCACTGGGTGGGCTTTAAGGTCCATCCCAACCCAAACCATTCTAGGATTCTATGACATCAGGGCTGCTTTCATGCCTCACACCCAAGCCCCCCTGCCCCTTGGACAAAGGCAGCAGACAAGGTATCTCCTTACCTCGTAGACACATGCCACCAGGAGAACAACCATGATCAGGGCAGACACCACCATCGCTAAGAGGGTCCTGTTAGCCAAGGTATGCTTTACTTCCAACTGGGAGACAAGGAGAGAAGATCAGGAGGGGAGAAAGGGTTGCTCCTTCCATTCCCTGTTGTCCAGAAGGACACATCCAGCAGTGCCCAGTACCTCTCCTACCTCTTTTGTGACTTTCACGTCCGTTTCCTTGGCCAGGTCCGCGCTGTTGGAAACATTCTGTTCCAGGAGACACTGCTCCCTGAGAGCAGAGGCTACCTGGTCATTTTGCCTCTCACTGAGCACTTTTATAAGCATCCCTGTTTTTGAGATCATGTTTGCACAGAACACCTGGAGCTTGGACTGGTGGCAGTCCATCTTGAGGGCTCGTGCCACCTGGGTGATGAATGCCCTCAGGGCTTTGTTGGGGACAAGGAAGCGCAGGTGATGATTGACTTTGGTTTCAAAGAGGTTTCCTTGAACCAGCTCATCATCTGGGCTTTTGGAGCCACCTGAATTATTGAGGAAACTGGATTCTTCCTTTTGTGGCATCCAGCTGGTTTCTGCAGTTTGAGGGATGTCTGGAAAATACCCAGGTAGGGAAGGACCCTCTTCTTCAGCCGTGTCCTCCAGCGTGCTGCTGGCAGTGAGGGGGCCGTTAAGCAGTGGGTTGTCAAGAAAATGCTGGTTTGTGTTTAGTCTCTGCATGTCCTGCCTTGGAGGTAGTGCTTCCTCCTCATCTTCTACCTTCTCCACATCCTCCATCCCAGGAGTTGTTTCGGTCTCTTCCATACTATCGGAATCAATCTCAAAAGACCTGGGTAGACGTGGGGCTTCTGCTGGGGAGAGGGAAAGGGAATTTTTTGGAGGAGGTTCGGATCTTTTGTGTTGGCTGAAGATCAAGGGATTGTGGTTGGGGTTTAACCTACCAGCTGCTCTGCAGGGGTTCAGGGCTGCAGCAGAGTTCAGTCCTACGTCACGTTGCTCTCGTACCCAGCCCCTGGCTGTCTCTCCCTTCACTGCTGGGATCCCCCGTGCCTTCTGCACGTGCACGGGGGGCACTGGCAGGGGTGAGACAGTGCTTTTCACAGTCAAGATGACTTCAGCCTTGTGCAGGTTCTTCAGCTCGGCCATTAGCAGCTTTTCTAGAAAAAAGAGTTTACTTATCTCCAAATCACTGCTCCGGTGCGTGTGCTGAATCCTGTGTGGCATCAGCCTCAGCTCCTTGCTGGTTTTGTCTCCCTGCCTGGATAGGTGCTGAGAGGGATATGAATTTATTCTGGAATTGTGATCATCGGAGGTACTGAGATCACTGTCAGTGCTGGCCAGGCTCAGTTCAATCCTAAGAGTTACGATTTCATGGTCTCTGAGTGAAATCTCCTCGGGACTGAGGTCCGACATCATGCTGGCTTTGAGTTTACTGGATTGTAGAGCTTCCATTTTTCCTCCTTGTGTCTCTGGCAGAAGATCTGCGTGAGCCGTAAAACATCGGGAGAGCAGATCAGTGACTCGGCCTCACAAGAACTTTTCTGCCAAAACCCAGGGTCAAAGGTTTACCCCGAGCAGCGGGTGCTCGTCTTTGAGACAAGGAAATGTGTGAAATGAATGGGGAATGTGTTACAGGCAGGAAAAATCTTGTTAAATCGATCAGATTATCTCATTGGGGCAGAACAGATAGAGGTTTCTTTTCTGCTCTGTCCCAGGGCTCTGTTTGAATTAATGGGAAACATCCCCAGGGAATGGGTTTGCTGTCGGAGATTTTCCCACAGCTCAATATGAGCCAGTGTTGAGTTGCTAAAATCACCAAAAAAAGCTTTAGCTTTTAAGCTTGGAGTGAGCCTGGAAAGGAAAATTCCCAAAGACACAGTGTTTGTCCCTGATCACTTATCCTGAACTAGTCTTTCTCCCTGCGGTCAGGAAAATTTGGGATATTTCACATTAAAATGCTGTTGTCTGCCACAATCTGCAGTCAGAGCAAGCCCCCAAAAACGCAGAGATCTTTCTCTGCTGGTGGATGCAGTTTGCATCACCCTGGCCTAGAAGAAGTGGGAAATGTAGGATTTTGACCCAGAATGATGCAAACAGCCCAGGAGAGCTCCTGCCCCAGCATGTAAAGGGCACCTGCTGAGTCTGCAGAGCCAGGATAAATCTTCAAGAGTCTCACACCAAGGCTGCAAACACAACCTTATCTCTAATCCTGCTTTGCAGATAGATTAATGCCAGAGGCAGGGTGACACGGGCAAGAATATTTACAGATTGCAAAGGTATTTATGATTTTTTTTTCCCCTGTTAAAACGATAGGAAATTGTAAATAAGGTATCTAGCCCTAAATGTCTTAGCAGCCTGTTTGCCCTAGACTTGAGACAAGATTAAGGCTCACTTGTCCACCTCCAGTTTGAAAATGAGTTGCCTGAGGACCTTGGAAACTTTCCTGCACCGATTTGCAAAAGTCCAGTTGTCTCTGCTTTGAACAGGGAGGTATTTCCCCTGGGCAGAGACTCATCAGGACAGTGCATTGCTCAGCCTGCCCGAGCCTAACGAGGGAATAACCATGCTTGGTGTTCCCCTAATACCCTGCAAAGGAGATGGGGGTCACTGTCCTCTCTGCTGCACCCAGGGAACACGGTGACACAGAGACCTGGCAATTTTCTGGGGTCACCCAGGCAATTTTTGGAGCCTGTATATCCCAGACCCTCTCTGACACACTCCAACATTATGGGAGGTTTCTGCAGAGCCTCCCTGGGGGCATCTGTACTTAATTATGAGTCTTGGGGTTTCCAGTGTGGGTGGTAGGGTGGAGGTGCAGCTCAGCACGTGCCACCTCACCAGAGCAATGCAAGTAGCACAAGACCCTTTGGCCACCTCATGTGTGCTGTGTCTGGGACCCCTCCTGCCACTGAGCTGTGACCAGCCAAGGATTGGTGGCTCTGGAAAGGCTTGGGAGGTTGTCAGGGGGAATTTGGGGGGGCTTATGAGCAGACAGTGCCTTCCAGTGCTTGGGAAGGGTACCAGGCCTGCATGATTTCCTTGGCCAGACACGCTGTGTGTGTTGGAAGGCCGTGTGTTTGTTTAGCCCAGTGAGCTATTTCTTCTCGAGATAGTATTTGACACAGAAGATAAGTGCAATCACGAGTAACTTTTCAACCCTTGTTTTTTCCAAGTCCTATGCTCAAGGGGGAGCTTTATGTGCCTGTGGCTCCGGGAGCAGAGTCAGAGGCCTCTCAGGTCCCACCAGAGCTCCCTTCACTGACTGAGTTAAAGACCTTGCATGGACAAAGCTCCTCTCAAAGCTGTGCTCAGCTCACTAAATCTGTCTAGATTTAGCCCAGGACCCACCAGGATCGACTGATGACCCCAATGTGGCCAATGTCACCTGAGAACCCTCACAAACTGGGGCCATGCTACTAAAACTAGAGGAAATGGGGCAGATTTGAGGAGTCTGCCTCATGGGGAAGCCTTACCACACTGGGGAGCACTGGTGGAGCACACCTTCTTGCAGTGGAACTTGATGGTCCGTTGGAGGAACCCCTCTATGCAGGGGATTTTGTTGATGTTATTCTCCTGGCAGAGGCAGCAGGCCACGTTACTGGACAGTTTGCTAAAGATAAGAGGTTACTGGAGAGAAACCCAGCATCTCAATCCACGTTTCCAAGTCCAACTCAGGTGACACACAGATCATGGCTTTGCTTGGGTTTCTTCTAGAGCTGGGAAACTTCCCCCCCCCCCGCCCAGTTCTGACAGACAAATCCGTTCTCCAAATTTCTGAGTGAGGTTTCAAATAGAAAATAAGCTTCTCTGGTAGCATCAAATTGATGATATTACCTTTGAAAACGGAACCCCTTCCAAAACACTGTTTGAAACAGAAACGTACCACAACTTGATTTAAAAATTCCCTTTGAAAAACCTGGAGAACGTAATCTAAAAGGCAAAATTCTGTTTCTTAGCAGCTGATTTTGGGAGGTTCTCAAAAGTCAATAGTGAACTGGAGGCTCACTGGGGTTATTCTGATTTAGTGGCCAGCTGGTTTGTTTGCCAAGCAGACCCCCCTTTTTTCAGCAATTCCAATCTGCTGACAGCTGGGACCAAGTCCCTGTGTACTCACAGCGTTTCCAGGTGGACTGTGCTCAGGAAGAGCCTGAGCAATGCCTGCTGAGTCACTTGTGTTCCACCCAGGTTTCTGAAAGGATTTGAAAAACCACATTAAATTTTCAGGCAGCGTTACCAGAACTCTGCTCTGAGAACAAGAACAGGTCCCCGGTGATTGTGGTGGTATTTGCAGAGGGATTCACTTCTGCCTAATCAAACAGAAATGCCTCAAAACCCTATTCTCTTTCTGCTCTGGGATCTGATTCAGGAGGAGATCCTGCAGATCTTGTGGGAGATGAATGCAAACAGAAGGGGTTCCCTGGCTCAAAACCCTCCTCTTGCTCTCCTGTGTGTGCAGCTCCAGTCCCTGAAGGGAGACACTTCTTGCCCAAGAGGATGAATTCACTGTGACCTTGGAAAGAGAAATTATACCAGTGAAAAGAGAAAAATGTGCTGGGCAGAAAGTAAAGGGTATCTGTGGGGCAGCAGGGATGCCAGCAGGAAGGACCTATGCAAAACCCCTGTGTGTCTTTTCTCCCTGAGGAGTCACATACACGTGAGTGGGAGCCATTGGGTGCTGTGAATTGTGATCAACACAGACATCACCTGCCCCGAGCTGTGTCAAGGCAGTGGGGTGGGGATGTGGGACCAGAATCCCAGCTTTTCAGTGTCCAAGCAGGAGTGGGGGGCATTCCCACACCCTTCAGGCCACTCCACAGCCCCAGACATTGATGTCTTCTGTGTCCCAACTCCTTGGTCACTTTGCAGCTGGGTTCACAGCAGAACTGCTTTCCCTTTGCCTTGCTTTGCCTCCAGCAGAATAAGGCTGGGAGCAGAGTGAGCTTTGCAGCTGGGTCTCCACTTTCTGGACCACAGGGCACTCCAGAGAGACAAAGATCTGTATTAATCAGGTAACCATGAGTCAATACTTACAGATATTTGATGGAAGGCAGCTTGAAGAATGATGTATCAGCAATAACAGACAGGGGGTTATGGCTTAAGGTCCTGAAAAAAACAACACACCACTCTGAGGGGGTGGTGGGAAGGATATGAGCTGTGTGGGCAGGGGGACATGGGGACTGCCTGTCCCCATGTCTTACCCACAGGACTGGAAAGACCAGATCAACTGGCTCTATGCAACAGGCACTGGAGAAATGGGAGATGGTTAAAACACTTACTGTAGAGTAAAAAAAAATAACTACAGTGGGTCCTGAGCTGTGTAAACACAGCAGAATCAAAGTGAATTTCCACTAGATCATTGCAAAGTATTTCTGTGATCATAGAGTTTTTCCTCTTTGCCAGGCTTCACATTCCTATCCTTTGAATAGCAGAGAGGCCCAGAGAGACTTGTGCCTGTTGGATCTGATGTGGAATTACACTGGAATCTGCTTTCCAGGCTTCTCTCTACTGTGTGAGTGGTGTAAAGAGGTTTATGGTTGGGAAGGATCCAGCCTGCTTTTATGGATGGCAGATGTGGATTTGGCTGAACAATTTTTACTCAAACCTCTCCAAAGAATTTCCTTTCAAGTAGAGAACAAACATAGGAAATTTCAGCCTGAAGATAAAAAATTGGCTCAGTGTGATGTGTGTGAGGAAGGGCTTGGGATGAAGGCTAGAGGCAGGAACAGATGCTGATGGGCTGATTCACAAAATACATCAGGTGCTGATTATCTCTGGCTAAAAGAGCAAAAGAAGTGTTGCTTCTGGAAAACACAACATCTCTTTCTTTCCTCCTCAGCTCACACCTTCTCTTTACTTCCATTGACCAGGACTTTGATGTTATTTTGGAGTCTAACTTTCCGTATTTCCTTACTTTTCCACTGTCCATAAACTTTTACTCTCTTACTGCATCCAGCCAGGCAAAGCTGTGGCCTATTCCTATGGGAATTGTCATTCATAATAATTTATTTTCCCATAATTTTATTTTCACATGAGAAGTATTGTAATTTTTGGGAGGGCAGGGAGACTGTGCTCTTTTCCTTATGCATGTGAACCCTTGGTGGGCAAAACGCCTTGGCCTCCTGCTTATTTCAGGTCCAGATGGAAACAGTGATCTTATCCCTGGAAGGGCTTCTTGATAGAACCCACTATAGATTAAGTCACATTTTTCTCCAGGCACCAAAAGAACAAAGTTTCCTTTTTGTGGATGTTTTTGAAACCCTTTACTTTTAAATGTGGATGTGCAAAGTGAAATTTCTGTCTAGAAATCTGGGTCATATTCCATACCCCTCACTGCCCTGCCTTTTCTCCCTTCCTGCAGCATCTCTTTCTTGTCCAGTCCCATGGTCTCCCTCCACTGCTCTCTGAACCTTATACTGGTTCAAGGAAGCCACAGAATTATAAAATCATAGAATTGTTTGGGTTGGAAGGGACCTTTCACATCATTGACTCCAACCATCAACCTAACTCTGATAAAAGCCATCACTAACCCATGTCTCGAAGCACTATGGCAACCTGGCTTTTAAATCCCTTCAGGGACGGGGCCTCAAACACTTCCCTGGGCAGCTCATTCCAAGGCTTAATGATCCTTTCAGTGTAAAAATATTTCCTAATATCTGATCTGAACACCCCCTGGTGCCACTTGAGGCCGTTTCCTCTTGTCCCATCGTCTGTTCCTTGAGAGAAGAGACCGACCCCCCCTGGCTACCCCCTCCTTTCAGGGAGTTGGAGAGAGCGAGAAGGTCTCNNNTCCTCACAAGACTTGTGCTCCAGACCCCTCACCAGCTTCGTTGTCCTTCTCTGGACTCGCTCCAGCCCCTCAATGTTTTTCTTTTTTGTGTTAAGGGGCCCAAAGCTGGACAGAATAGAGAGAAGATGGGTGGGCCAGGAGAATGTGGCTTTCAGGCTGCAGTGGTGGACCCTTCCCCTTGTCCCTGAGGAGTCCCGCTCTGATCTACCCCTTTAGACCTTGTTCCACTTACAGTTTCTGTAAAAACTGCATCCCGTGCCATGCCTGGAAAGTGCCGTTCTGGATCTGCGTGATGAAATTTCCACTCAGGTTTCTGGGGGCAAAAAAGATGACAGAAATGAATTGAACCTGTCCTACAGGAAGCCGGAGCGAAGCAGTATTGATTTGTAGGAAATATGCAAATCCAAAGTAGAATAGAGAGGAAACTGCCCTTTTCTCATTTTTTTTTTTTTCTTAACCTGTCAAAGGGAGGAAATGAAGTGCACATGTGCTTAATCTATTTCTGCTCCAGGATACAAGAAGCCTTCAAGAAATGGCTTCTATTATGGCTGCGTTTGGACAACCACGCAACGATCTCTCATCCTGTTGTGGGTCATCCAGCCATCTGCATTGATCTCTTTAGCTCCGTTAGTCTTTTAGCAGGAGAAATTTAGTCATTGTTCTAAAAATAACAGGAACATTTTTCGAGCACAAGAAGGGTTATAAATGCAAACAGACTTCACTAAATACACTAGAAAGAAACTTTTATAACTCACATAAGCTGCAAAAAAGGAAGTGGCTCAAAAGCGTGTTCCTCAAGCGACAGGATTTTATTGAAAGATAAATCCCTGTTAAAATTAGAAGGTGAAATGTTAATTACATTTGCACTGTCATGTTTACTTCCAATTGCTTTGACACTGGCAGCATATATGTCACAGGGCTCTGATTGCACACAGTGTTTATATCTGGTATTAACTCGCAGTGGTGTGTAACCTGTGAATACCCTCCTGACCGCAGTTGGCTTTCATCTTAGTGATTTTTTTTTTTTTCTACCTCTCATCCCACTCGAATTATTTTAGGGCTTGATTTTCCTCTCTGATAACAGAAAAGATTCCATACGGTTTAGCAGGTGGGGATGTGTTTGTATGGACCACTCTGATTTGTGACCCTCTGGCTGTGCCACGGGGCTTTGCTTGCTGAAGTCAGCCAGGAAAGCCTGAACAGATCTGTTTGTTTGAGGGCTCAGAGATGGATTGGTGACCACACGTGTGTCCGAAATGGTAATTTTTCTCTTAATTCCTCCTTCTTACATTACAGTTGGTGAAGAAGTTACGTTAAAGGGACCCTATTAAAGAGGCAAAATCAAGAGTGTGTAAATCTGAAAAGGGCACAAGGAAGGGGTAACCTAAATTCTGCTTTCCTGCAGAGCTCTGCTGTGAGATGTGTGACCCAGCACCTGCAGGATTCACCTGGCCCGGCCTTAGTAATCAAAGGGATCCTTTGATCCCTTTGGGGATCTCAGGGTCTCAGTCTGAATTAGCTGCCCAGGCTTGCTCTGCAGCCAACAGTGAGAGAGAAATACTTGTGGGGCCTGATTCATCCCCTCTTCAGACAGGTTTCCAAGATCGTTCGGGTGAATGGGAAGTGCCTGTTCCTCTCCACAGAGGATAGAGAGAGCCTGAACAATTAGCTTAATCCTAGGCAATTATTAGGCATCTAAAATTAGAGGAGATGAGCGCAGAAGGTTTCCCCTGTAGGACACGGCCTGGCTACTGGAGAGGGTGTTCAGGGAGAGCATCGGGGAGCGACGGCAACTCTCGCCTGTGGGGTCTGGACCTCCCAGGGAGGCTGAGGTGGTGGGAGGGAGGGCTTTGCACGGGCCACCTCAGAAAGTGCTTTGGAGAGTTCAGTTTTCAGCCTCGTGGAAGGGGAGAGGGGCTGGAAGCCTGTTTCTTCCCAAACAGGCTCATTTAACTTGCAACCCACATCCTGCAGCACATGCTTTCTGCTTTTAAGCTCTTGGCTCCTTCTTTTCTGCTACGTAGGGCACACGTACCTGCTAAAAAGATGTGGGGAGGGGGAGCTGATGTGGGCACTGGGCCCCCACACTGGTGCTACCTTGTTTTCCATCCTTCCCCAGTGCCAAGACAAGGCTTAGACACAGCCCTAGGGCTGGCTCACCGCAGGAGCAGCTCCAGAAAGGCCAAGACCACCCTGGATTTGGCTCCTTCCAAGCCAACAGGAGGATTAGAAAATACAAATCCTCCCTTTTTCTGGGAAAAATGCAAGCACGTAAGGGTCACGCTCAATAAATTATGCTGCAAATGCAAACGGTGATGGAGATGAGATACTCGCAATGATATACAAATAGGAGCAACGGAGGGGATTTTGGGACACTTCTCTGGGTCCTCATTTCAGCTACTCTAATAACAGAGGAACGGGACCCAAAACGCAGCCCTCAAAAGCCAACTCCAAGCCAGGGCTTCCTTGGCTGTCAGTTTTTTTTTGTACAGTAGGGTTTTAATCTTTGACATGAAGTTTTTGTTGGGAAATGGGTGTACCCGTGTCTCCTCTGAGGCTCAGGTAATCTGGGCTCTGGGCACTAAAGCTCTGAGCCTCCACAGGGGGATTTATTTCTGCTGCTTGGCTTTGAGAATAAGAAAAGACAGTGTGACAGCAGCTAAACAGAGGAGAGAGAACAGGGCAAGATTTTGCCGTTCTTGTTTCACACTTCCTTTGCCTGCACCGCACAGGAAACCCCAAAATATGTAGAAAACTGAACTTCAATGAGAAAAAAACCAAACCTATTGCTCTTCTGCTCCCTTCCAGAGAGTGTTAGAGACAGGGAACTTGTTGCAAGTTCACACATATGACATTTCATGTGACATCCCTAGATGCACAACTGTTTCTGACCTCGTTTGTGTCTTAATTGCAACCATGGAACGATTCTGAATGCCTTCCAGACCAATTGGACCAGGACCTCATATCCTCTGAGAAGAGGGCGACTTGGCTGGGTAACCTCATTGGTTTTTAATAGAAAAATTGTGTGCTGGCAGTGAAGTTAGTCCTGCTTGGAGCTGGAGGTTGAAGCAGAGAGCTACCAACCCCAGTGTATCTGGGATTTCAGCAGAGCAAGGGGCAGCGCAGGCCTCTCCCCACCTCAGCTCTCCCAAGAGTGGTCAGCAATATGGGGCTCTGTCTTCAACACAACGGAGGTCTTTCCACACCAAACCCTCGCAGAAGCAAGGCATGTCTGAGGTTTTGCCTTGTTCTAGGCTGTTCTCACCCCAAAAATGTCAGTCCTCAGACAAACAGAGCCAGAAGCAATGTCCCAGTGCTGGGAGCGGTCACTGTCAGCTTGGGGTTGACTACAGGTCATCCCATATCTGTGGGAAAGGGCAGCAGCCTCTTCCTTGGGGTTGGATTTGGGGAAATGAAAGCTATGCTATGGCCCTAAAGGAATCCTCACACCAGGCACTTTTGTAGTTCCAAAACACCCCGCTCTGCTCTGGCTGGAGCTTGAAGTAGAAGAGGAGGAGCAGGGCTCCGAGGGAGGGTACGGCAGTGGCCCACCATGGTGGGCAGGGGATGGTACCTACAGGTGCTTCAGCAGGAACAGACCCTCCAGTGAATTCCTCTTCACTGCCTGCAGATTGTTGTCCTGGAGGACCCTGGAATGAGACAAACAGACATTTACTGTAGCACCAGTTGCTCTCCAGGAGGAAATGGAATTTTCAGGGGAAAATATCCTGCAGTAGCTTTGCTAAAACATCCCTTTGAGTCACTAAAGGGATCATCACCACTCATCACAGGAGCAGCCACTTGCTCTTGGGCTGCTGAAGCTCACTGTAGCCTGATCATTGATTAAATTGGCACAGAGATGGTCCCATAGGATGGAAGGGAAACAGCTCACGGCATTTCTTGACATTCTAGAAAGTCGTGGGGAATCACATTCCTCCTTGCTGAGCAGCTCAGCTTTGAGTTCAAATGGAAATGGTTTCTTGCTGAGCAGCTCAGCTTTGAATTGAGATGGAAATGGTTTGTGTGGGTGCTTGTGCTCATCATACCCTTGGCTCAAAAACCACATGAAAGGATTGAAAATACCTGAGCTCCTGATGTTTTAAATGCTAGAGGATACTTACAAGGACTCAGCCCACGGGTATTCCCTCCATGCTTGTTTTTCGATGGAAGAAATTGAGTTGCTAGTGAAATCTCTGCAAAGAAATGATGGACATTGTCACCCCTCAGGAAGACAGCTTCTTCTTTAAATATGGCTGTTGAGGTGGAAGAGGAATTTGCCTGAAGAGGCAACAGCATGGCCAGCCCGGCTTCACCCCTCAGTGCTGCAGTACAAGCCACCAAAACCAAGATGTCTCCTGCCAGTGACTCTCCTGGGTGTCTCAGGAGGGGTTATCAGGAGTAAGTGGAGGAAGGGAAGATAGAATTGTCTAGGTTGGAAGGGACCTTTAAGATCATTGAGTCCAACCATCAACCCAACACTGCCCAAACCACCACTAACCCCTGTCCCTCAGCACCACATCTGCCCAGCTCTTAAATCCCTCCAGGGATGGTGATTCTACCACTGGCCTGGGCAGCCCATTCCAAGGCTTAACAACACTTTTGGTGAAGAATTTTTTCCTAATATCCATCCTAAACTTCCCTTGGTGCAACTTGAGGCCATTTCTTCTTGTCCCATCGCCTGTTCCTTGAGAGAAGAGACCGACCCCCCCTGGCTACAACCTTCTTTTAGGGAGTTATAGAAAGTGAGAAGGTCTCCCCTCAGCCTCCTTTTCTCCAGGCTGAACCCCCTCAGCTCCCTCAGCCTCTCCTCATAAGATTTGTGCTCCAGACCCCTCACCATCTTTGTTGCCCTTCTCTGGACCCGCTCCAGCCTCTCAATGTCTGTCTTGTAATGAGGGGCCCAAAACTGTACACAGCCCTAGAGGTGAGGCCTCCCCAGTGCCCAGAACAGGTGGATAATCACTGCCCCTGTTCCTAATACAGGCCAGGATGCTGTTGGCCTTCTTAGCCACCTGGGCACACTGCTGACTCATAGTCAGCTGGCTGTGACCAGCACCCCAAGGTCCTTTTTCCCTGGGCAGCTCCAGCCACTCTTCCCCCAGCCTGGAGCATCCATGGGGCTGGTGTGCCCCAAGGGCAGGACTCGGCACTTGGTCTTGTTAAACCTCACACCATTGGCTTTGGCCAATCCATCCAGCCTGTCCAGATCCCTCTGTGAAGCCTTCCTACCCTCAGGCAGATCAACACTCCAGCCTAGCTTGGTGTTGTCAAGATGGAGGGTGGTCTGGCCACCGGTACTCACAGGATAAAGAGGGTCTGTTGGCGTATGCCAGGGGGTATGGTGGCCAGGGCGGCATGTCTGCAGTCCAGCAGCTGCCCTTGGCAGCGACAGGGGAGCGGGCAGGGCCCCTTGAGACAGGAGGCTGCCGCCGGCAGCAGCACCAGCAGCAGGAGTGGGTGGCCGGGCCTGGGCAGGCTCATGGCGGAGCAGGCCCGGCCGGGGGTCGCCAGGCAACGGCGGGGATGCAGGCCCAGGGCCTGGCGCAGGCCTCATGGCCCAGAGCTGAGCCTGGTGCTTTGGGCCTCTCCAACGTCAGAATATAAAATGTCATTACCATCTCTGCCCAAGAACTCACTCCAGTAGACGACTCCTCACACCTCACGGAGGGCTGGTCCCTCCCTCCAACATTCCCCCTTGTGAAACGCTATGTCTCGCTTCCCCATTTGGACTTCTGTAAATTCAGTATCTGGACATTGGATTTTGTTTCACTTTCCCAGTTAAAAAGCTCACCCGCTATCCCCCTTTCCTTTCTTTTTTGTGAAACTAAACAAGCCACATTCCTCTTGTTTGAAGAGAGATCTCAAATTATCCCTGTGGCTCTTCTCTGAGCTCTCCCATTTTATATTCATCTTTTTTTCCCCAAAGACAGAGGTCAAAAAATGTGTGCAGGGGTCTGTTATCAAATAAGCATCCCCCCCAACCAGTGCATACCCTCATGATTTGGGGAGCTTGATGCCCTTTCCCATTGCCTGTGCTGCCTCTGCTATTCATTTATTCATCACACAGTTACAAAATTTTACTTGATTTAATGAAAAGCCTCCTGTTAAAAAGAATCTTTGCTTGACATGGTGACAATGTCCCAATGCCTTGTAGTTGGGGCTCAATCCGTGTGGCTCAACACGCTGTTAGAAGACTGATGCTTATTTCCTTAAAAGAAATGTCACTTAGAGCAGCGCTTTTCGTGCATGAGCAGACGTGTGTAAGTACCACAGCTACTCCTGCTGGTAAGATATCTCCTCCTGCCGTCTCCAGCTTTCTCCTCTGAATTGGAGCAAACCTGTAGGCTCTTGCAGGGAGGGTTTGTTCCTTCTATTTTTCTTTAAGTGCCACACACATCTGTTACCCTGTCTAAGTACTAATTGTGCAGCTTCCACATATAGCTGACCTGGATAAGTTGACAGGAAAACACTTCCTCTCCAAAAACAGCATATATTTTTGGGCTTAATTTTAGTAACACGAGGTTTATTGCCCATTTCTTTCACTGTTACGTATTTGGAGAAGAAAACAGTGGATATGACAAACATGTCATTTCACAGCTAGACTTTCATTCCTAATCAAACACTGCAGAACTTCTGGAAATGATGTGAAGACAGAGCTGCACTAATTAGACGTCATCTCCTGGTTAGGGAGCTCATCATCAAAACTGAGATCAGACAAAACTTCTTCTTCTTCCAGGTCTAACTGTTCCAAGGACAATTCACTGACCTGGGAACAGAAATTAAGAGTAAATTTCTTTCTCTCTGAGGTATTTTCAGTTCATCATTCTGCACCTGGAAATGATATTTTTATCACATACAAGAGACAGCCTCCTTGAATTTACCAACATTTCTGTTTTGGAAAGACTGACCAACATCACAGGGCAATGAACCCAAAGGACACCCAACAGTTCTCATCTCCAGCAAGTCCTTCTGAATTCTGTCCTCTTCCCCTTCTATCAGGCTGGAAGGTACGTTGTGGAGAGAGCACCGAATTAACCTCCGACATGCCATCACAAGGGAAGTGAGAGGGCAGGGGAGGTGAAGGATGACTCTTAGGGTAAAACAGAGGTTTGAGAAGCAACAGGCTTTCTGCTTGACTCTGCTGCTCACTTCTCTCATGGTCAGTTAGGTCATGCTCATGTTAGGTCAGTTCTCTGTGTGTTTCAAAGTCAGACAGAAGGGGCTGCACAGAGGAAAATGCAGAGAGAGAACAAAGCATCAGAAATTTCATCTTCTCACCTGATTAAAAAATAATCTGGTGGATGTTAGTTACTTCACACATGAAAATACCTCCTATTTTACTGGTGCTCTTCAGTAAGGAAAGAAGGGTCCAGCAGAGGGCCATGAAAATACTGGGAGGGCTGGAGCCTCTCTGCTGGGAGGACAGGCTGAGAGAGTTGGGGGGGTTCAGCCTTCCAGTCCCTAAAGGGGCTCCAGGAAAGCTGGGGAGGGACTCTGGATCAGGGAGGGGAGC
>BJBW01004447.1:449-18351 GCA_004320125.1 Scolopax mira
AGGTTAGATATTAGGAAATATTTCTTTACTGAAAGGGGTGTCAGGCCTTGGAATGAGCTGCCCAGGGAGGTGGTTGAGGCACCATCCCTGGAGGTATTCAAGAGACGAGTTGACATGGTGCTTTAGGAATAGGGATTAGTAGTGGATTGGTGTTGTTTTGGGTGTAGGGTGGGGTTTGTGTCATTTTGTGGTGGTTTTTTTTTGTTCCTTCATGGGTTGTGTTTTTTGTTTGGTTTTGGGTTGGTTTTTTTTGGTTTTTTTTCATTGGTTGGACTAGATGATCTTAAAAGGTCCCTTACAACCTAGGTGATTCTGTTAAATTTGGCATGAAGACTAACTGTCCCTTTTCAGCAGCTTTACTCAGAGTTCAAAATGTTGCCCTGCCCAGCCAATGTGAAACAAAGCCTTTGCAGACTTTTGACTGTAAGGGAATCAAAATGCTGCTTCTGCACAAGAAGGCACTTTGCATGAACAAGCATGGTGGCCAGCCAAAGAGACCAATCCCAGTTTTACAGCATCTGACTGGTAAGTTCCCAGAGCAATGCAAAGAAATAACCACAATGCAGCAAAAGGCAGACTGACACTAGACGATGACAGAACCTAAATCCTCTATCCAGAGCCTGTATCCAGAAAGCACATCTCTCCAACAGCCTGATTCCACAAACTACAGACCTCACTCTCTCCAGGTTGAGCAAAACCAGGCACAGTGCTGTGATAAGCAATCCAGATCTAAATTAGAGTAACATGCTTCAGCTCTCCTGAAAATTATTAGTTCCACCTGAAAACAGAGGCATCCGTCATACAAGTGACAGAATCGAAGACAGATCACTACCTCCAGCTCGTCCATACTGGCCTTGGAGCTACAGTTCCCACGAGGAGCAAACTAGATCAGTGCATGCTCTGACCTTTGGATGTGTCAAAGGAAGATGCATGCTCAGCCATGTTGGACATGGTTTGTCTGCTGGAGGGAACATCACAGGTTCCAAGTTTTATTAATGAGGGAAACAATATGTACTGTCAACATTTGCTACATGAAGTTAACATGAAAATAAAGCCCACTCCAGAGAACAAATGAAATTTACTAGATTAATTTCTTGTTCCAGCTCTCCTGATAAATAGCACTGAACTCAACACCACATTGATTAGTTGGTTCAAGACAAACACTGATCCAATTGCGTTTTGGCAAGTATATATAGCACTACAAAAGCACAACCATCCGTGTCTATCCAGAGTAGCAAGGATGCTTTTATTTCCCTTTCCTCTATCTTTCCCAGCCTAGACAGCATGTCTGCACTATTTAAATGCCCAACGTTAAATGCTTTCCCTTCCTTCTCTTGCATTTTGCCAGTAGATACATTCAAGCCGTTTGAGAGAAACAGAACCAAACTGCCATTGCTGCAGAGCCTCAGAAGGCCTCACTTTTCAGTGCAAGCCGACCCAGGTCATAGTTTTCTCCTAAACATTCAGTATGGTTTTTCCTTTATCTCATCTGCTACCTCAAATACACAATCTAGTGTAACAGGCAGCTCAGCTGAGAAACCGTTTTGGAGAAACACTCTGCAATGATGTCTCTCATGTTAAAGAGAGAATCACAAAAGGTAGATGGGGCATTCTGGTAAGAGAAAGACTAGAAAACACAGTGCTCAATCATTGCTATGTGTTTGTCTTCTTCACTTTGCAGAGGCACAAATCCTGTGAGGTCTTCCAAAAATTCTGACTTCAGTGATTCTCACAAGGTCTCTTGCCCTCCTCAGACCTATCTTTTGTTTGAACTAAATTATTGTTACCATAAGAAAAATCTGCCCTAATAACTTTTTCTTTACCCAATTACTCAGCTTTGTTTTCCTTCCTTCTGCTGTATTACAATACAGTCACCACCAAAACCAAACAGATGAATCTAGGATATATAGAAAAGCATATATGTATTTTTTAAAATTTTATTTTTAAATCTGATCAGCAGCTTTAAAAACATCTCTCTTGTTCTATCAGGGGTTTTAACTTTTCTGACAGACACCATCACCATGTTGGTCTACCAGAACTGCCACTTCACAGAGCAGCAGGAAAGTCATCTCAGTTCTGTGTCCCTTCTCTTAACACCACACTGACCACATCCTTCCAAAACTGGTGCATGTCTAAAAATGCTCCCAAACAGTTAATTCTGCTATCTATATAACACATACCATTTAACTTAACACTTAATTGTATTTATTAGCCTTTTTTGAGAAAACATTACACTAGCAAAGTTCATCTTTCAGCCACTTGCTTTATTGTGTTTTCTTTTAGAAAATCATGGGGTGTTGCTTACAAATATTTTTCTTTTGGTAGGCATGTTAAAGAACTAAAAAGTATTGTTTTAGTTACGCCTTGCAGCAGATGAGAAGCAGAATACTGGTTTCTTGTTTAAATGCAAGCTATGACTCATCCTGGGCAGAGATAAACTGAAACGCATACCCATTAAATAAAAAAACAAAAACAATTTTCCAACATGAGGATTAATGACAGATAATAACTATAAATTAACTTTAATCTTTTATAAATCAAACAAAGCCCCTTATATAAATGTCACTGCAATCTCTTCAGATAAAAAAAACCAAACGAAATCAAAGCAGAAAGAAAAATCACTTAATATTAACTGTAATATTTGGTACCAGATCAAACAGCTCCTTAGCAGAACCACTGGATTGTTCATGAAATATTTCAAGACTAAGAACAGGAGTGGAGCTTAAAACATTGCTTTAAGTATTTTTAGTTACTTTTCAACATCAAAGGGGGCACAAGATTCTTAATCCTGATGCATTGAAATATCATCAGCTTTGCAATACTGAGTCCAAGTTAAATCGCATATTCAAAAAGAAGGAGGAGAGCATTTTGTTTTTCTACTATTCTCTTGCTACTGCTTGAAAGAAACTCCGTGTATTTTTTGAATGGGTTATAACAAAATTTAAGTGAAAATAAAAAGGCTGCTGTTCTCAGACAAATGGGGAAAAAATAGAGTCAGAGACCTAATAGTAGACAATTTTGAAAATGATAGCGTGTGTCAATAATGGAGATAACAGTGAGATTCAAAAGGAATAATAGGGAAAATGAGCACCTGCCAGCCACAAAGCCATTAGTATCAGGGCTTTTATCTTTGCAACAGTTAAGTCTGTAGACATGGACAAACTCAACGACACAGCAAATAAAACATGGTGAAAATCTAACCAGGAAGCTCTCCCCTCCACTCAGAAAACACTGACGCGGCGTTTGAAAATAAGTGCTTCCACTCCAAAACTCACCATCCAAATTGTTGGTAGCAAGCACTGCAAACCCAGTATAACCACTATGGGGTCTAACTGGGTTTGCAGATGTGCATGGCTGGTCAGGTCATTCCATCTGCATTAACGGACAGACAATCCCAACCCAGAAGCAACAGGCTCCTGACCAAAGATCCGTGATACAAGAATCTACCAGTACAGATCACCAGCGTGATCAAATGTGTGCCCTTCCCAGAAGGATGAAAACCAAGGGCTTGTTAAAACCATGTCTGAGGCACAGACTTGGAATACAGTGCCTCAGGAATGGAAAGTCCTGGAGGAAAAACCTTGCAGAGAAGGTTGATCGTTAGGAGTCTTCAACCAGAGCAGCTAGAGGCTAGGGAGCATAACTGAGATGGAAGAAGAGAGACATATTACACCAATTGGGAACGCAAAGACAAATTCTGTAGCAAGCAAACAGCTTGCCAATATTCAGAAAAAAGGTGGCATAAAGGGAAGCACAGATAATAATATTCCTCTCACTAGTAGCATATATAACAAAGTGCTGGACAGTAGTCAATCCTCATGATATCCCCACCCCAGGTAGTACTACTGCCCCAGTTAAAGCCAGGGAACCCAGGCAGAAAGTTCCTCAACTCATACAGATAGCTAGTATCAGGCATATCCTAAACCCATCAGTACTTGCCAGTCCTCAGCTGGACAGTAAATTTGTAACTCCAGCTGCTGAGATCTCACCCACAGAGAGTCTGAAGCTTCATTGCCTGCTCCACAAATCCTGACAATGGAAAAAAATCACATATCCATACAAACTTGGCCAATGTGAGAGGATCAGGTTGGTATAGGGAAAGATAGGGATTGCTCTGCTCGAAAGCTGTACTGAGGGCAAGCAGCATTTGCAGTAACAATTAAATATGCAAATAACCACACTGAAAATTAGTGACGGTTTACTGTTGTCATGGAGAGAAAAGCACCCTCTGTTCTGGGTCAGACCGAAACACTGCATTTTCTCTCCCTTATTGGTAAATAAAACTGTAGAGAGCACTGGAAAACCTGGGAGCCAATACTTCTCAACAAAGCTCAACTTGGTAATGGAAAGGTTGAGTGTGTAACCCAAATAAAAAACCTCTCTGCATCACTCCACAAAGGCAGGACTGTGACAACTCTGTAGACTCTCAAAGCTACCAGGAGGTAGAGGCACAGCCTGCAAGAAAATGCCCATCCACCAGCAGATGTGGGGGAAACTGAAGACAACGTGATGCACGAGGTACCGAGCTCCCTTGAAACTACATGGGAAGATCTTGTCCAAATGGAAGAAAACCCTTGGCTTGGAGCTTCTTTGGCCATCCTTATAGTCCTCCCATCCCTTGTTAAATGATGGCTGCTAAGAGGGAAGAGGAGGCAATCAACCTACTTAAACTCAGCTTCCCCACCCTTGGGGGTTTCTTCATAGAAGCAGCTGGCCAGAGCACTGCCATTGTTCCAGCAGCCACAAAAAACACAGACACCCTGCCCTCAGCCTTCCTAAAATCACACAGAAGAGCCAAAATAAATTTATAATGGGAACCCTGACACAGCCTTAACTATAGCATCCTGAATGGAAAGCGATAATCTGATCTGTGTGTGAACTAGCTCCCCTTGTCTCACTGGTATTTATCTTACTTGAACTCCAGTTACAAAACGGTTGAGTCATACAGCAGAGCTAGCCAAGTAACAAAACTGTAAGGCTTGCTAAAATTTCAGAACCAAGGATAAACAGGCCTAATCCTTAAAACAGGTTAGAAGAGAGAGTCTCCACAGGAGCACAGGTAGTCAGACCTCTAAGCCTCTGGACAATGGTATTTTCTTCTGGGCGGCAGAGATTATCCCAGCTTGGCAGAGGGGTGGGAGGGAGAGGGGTAGAGCACAGGGCTCTGCCCTTTGGTTCATGGTAACATGTATTACCCAGGGCCCAAGAAACCTGATCCCGTAGCAACCTCATGTATGGAAAGTGCCCCAATCAGATTTCACTGTGTCAGGAGAAGAACAGTATTTACTCTGCATACAGATTAGTCACAAAACTGGGTCACTTCTTGCTTTTCAAAGGAGAAAAAAAAAAAACCACCAACCAACCAAAACCCAGGCTGCTTTCTCCAGATTTTTTTTGTGTTTTACCTGCCTACTCCCCCGACTTTTAAAACTCTGTGATGCCGTGTGGTCACTCACAGATGTCTAAGCTGATCAAACAGCATCTGCATGTGTGAAGTTAAAGCACATTACACTCACTAGGCTTGCATTTCTTAGAATTCAGCTCATTAGCTACTTACCGGTTCTTTTCTAGTTCGTTGTGCGTAGACCTGGAAGACAAACAAAAATTTGGATTAGCCACCTTTGACCTCTCAGCACCAAAGTTCAATCATTACAAGCTGTACATGTCCCCAGTGGCGTATTGTATTGTAGTGTAAAGCCAACCAACTACATACATTAAAATCTATAGCTGTAACTTCAGCCTCCCTGCTGACAAGAGATTCCTCCCCTCCTAAGCCTGTATTTACCTGCTACGTGCAAAGCCGGTACCCTTACTGATGTGACAGAAAGTGTTCCTTGGAGACTTAAATGCACACAAAATCTCAAAGAGAGATAATGATTAAAACAGGGGACCAGAGTCAGCCATTTCCAAACCACTTATAGGTCTGTCAGCAGCTCAGAACAGGACTGCAGTTACATGCCTCTGTGCTTTAGTTTCTCCATTCACCCTGTAAAAATACTGCTATCATTTGCTAACACAGGAGCTCATCGAGTACTAATTCCTGTACATCAACTACATGGGAACCCCCCAGAAGAATTGTCTCTGTAAGGACAGCCCCTGGAGTCCCTCAGCAGTCACGTGCCAGACTTAACAAACTGAGTAGAAGTCCAGATACAGCCAGCATTTGGGCATGGAATGGGATGGCCAGTACTGCCATGTTTGCAAACATCAGCAGTGCTGAGTAGCACTTTTAGGATGCCTGGAAACCCCTTGGGGATTGAAACAGCACTGCCACAGCACTAGCTTGCAATGAAGTAAGTGACCCATAAAGTGGCACTGTGACCACTTGACAAAGGAGGGGGCTTTTGTCTTCATACCTGGCTGCCCCACCAAGCAGGCTGCCAGCACTCCCTATGTCAGAGCTCGCAGCTCGAAAACGAGACAAACTAGAAACAAGAGGGAAGCAGGCAAGTTCATTCTCCTGGTCTCTGTGATGACACCACGAGCAGCATAAATAAAGCTTAAATCCTTTCAGGATTTCTAATCTAACCACGTTATTAGTAACCCAGGTAAGGTTGTTGAGGATAATTAAAAAAAGATAGCCATTTATCCAACATTTCTCTTTAACAGAAGGTCACCTTAAAATAAGAGTAAAAGGAGCCCAAGAGCTTAATAAAAAGGATCTATTTTCTGTAATTTCGCATCACATTTCTTCCGGAGCTCTGAGAAGATTATCCTCTATCCCCCATCTGGAGAATCCCACAGAGAATTCTACAATTAGTGAACTGAACGGAGGATGTGCTCAGAGGGAAACCCTGTCATAATTAAATGCTTCTCCAAAAAAGGGGAGGAGGAGCCCTTAACAGGTGTTAGAACCTCATTGAAGATGATGAATAAACCATGGATGTCTGAAAAAAACCACCAAGGCAAATGAGTCTTAGCTATCCGTGGCTGAGAGCTGCGGGTGGCCAGAACATAAACAAAACTTTACCTTATGTCTGTGCAAGGTACCCTGCAAAACAGGATATGGGGTATCCTAAAGGCAAGGAACACTACTGTAAAACTCATGAAGTGGAGGAAACTCCCAAAGCAAATCCTTCCCTCCCAAAAAGACAGGAACCCTTAAGTCTGGTTGCCAGGAATCAAGAGACACGAACATATTTAGTCCAGAAAACCTCCCAAAATCAACCCCACACTCCCCATTTGTCCAGGCAACTTGGACACAAATTAACCCACCAAGGCTGAGTTGATGCCCTATAAAACCACTGCCTGCATGTTCTTTGGAACATGCTTAATGTTCTTATTTACTGTATGTTCCTACGGGAGACTTTGAACTCTTCTTGGCTATGACATTAGCAGTTATAAAGCCAGAGATATGCAATAGCTTGAATTCCTATATTATATCGAGCCAATTATCAAGGCCAGCACTGAAAGAACAAAGTTGGGCCCACTGCTGTGAACAAAATTAAAACAGCAGGTTCTCCCTACTCCTCTCACACGGGAGACTCTTTATTACCTATCTGCCTTCTGATGAACAAGACAACTGAGAGGGGTCACAGGCTTTACACCAAGTCAGGAAATTTATGCTGTGACCTTTAACCATATCAGTGGCAAGGCAAAAACCAAGTCCTTCAACCTTCTCCCCCAGCACTTTCCCACTGAAGCTGAATGCAAAAGAAAAAAATCTCAGCAATGCTGAGTGAATCCTTTAGGGATACTACTTTCCACCTGCCTATGCTTTGCTTAGTCTTACTGGAGACATTTGGAAAAGTTTTAATTTTTCCTTTCACCTAAATTTAGAGGAGAAAAACCAAGAACCACCCTTCACTACCACCATTCACTAACTCTTATTTTCTGTGCCAGTTTCCCTTTGCTTGTACAACAGATACAGGAAAAAAGAACGACTCTCTTCTGTTCATAATTAATTTCATTTTCTGTAGTTCCTGATCTAGAGATTAATTTTCTCTCCTCGTCTTTGGGCTGCACATGTTACTAAGATTTATTTGGAGTTAAACAAGGACAGTGCTGTCAGTGTAGTGTAAAAAAAGTACAGGAACCTCTATCAATACTATACTCAGGAAAAAGAATCTTTTAAACAGCTAGAGAAACAAATGTAACTGGACCCCTTAAACCAAGCTGGTCTTATCATCAACTGAGAACCCAGAGAGTATCACCAGACTGAAATCAAAACTCCATCTTTGTATGCCATTGCCAGACTTTTGATAGGCAGAGGATGAACACTACAGCTGTAAACTACTGAAGCACTCAGGGAACTTGTAACACTCTGCTTTTACAGCAGCAAGGAACCAGTGCATTCAGTGTGATGGTGTTTTGCTGCTGTTGACAGCCAATCACAGCCCATGTCACCCACTGAAATAAGGCCACTGTGTCGAGCATGGACTGCATCCCCACTGTCAGGCGGACAGGGCAAGCAGGACCTTGCCCCCACCTACAAAGCTGAAACCACAGCCAAGCAGGTTTGGACACGTTCAGAGAGGAAGACAAAAGCACACGTACTGGCACTGCTCAAAACTGCAGCTGCAATTTAGAAGTAGCTCAAGTCAAACCGTCTGCAAGGTTCCCATTTAAAAGTCAGGTTTCTATAGCAGTCAGTTCTTTAACAATAAATTTAAAACATCCAAACTCATAACTACCTCCAAAAACTGAAGGATTGCTATACAAGGAGGAGGATCCTGCTGACTGCATTTTGAAAACAGCTTGGGAAAAGATCAAGAAAGTGTTTTAGAACTTAAAGAACATAAAGAAGCCAAGCAAACAACAAAAATGAGCAAAACAGTCTCCATCATGATTTTGAACAACAGTAAGCTGGAAGAGGAGAAACTGAAGTTTATTCCTTTTTACCCCAGATACCTGAAAACTGGGAAGCAGCAATTGTCAGTCACTCCAATTTCAGGTCAGATGCAACAACCTTTTCTGCAGCAGTTCCTACGATTCTGCTTGCAACCTTGCTATTCAACAGTAACACAAGGTGTTACTGAAACATTAAACTACACACCAAATTCCCCCCAGTGAAGGAGACATGTAAATAATTTATTACTTTACCCCATTTTCTTTATTTAAATAAAAACCCCTCCTACCATGGAAGAGGCAGCCAAACTTCCCCTCAGCACAGGTAAGCCAGCAAAACAAACTGCGTCTGGGAGGAACAAGCTCTAAAGAGCACTGAATTCATTTGTCATCGGGTTTTTTTACTGTAATTAAAATCACAAAGCTGCCACATGACATTAAACACAGCTGACCTTTCTGGTTTACACATTTAATATTGATAAATAGCCCAACAAATGCATTTGCAGCATATCTGCATTTTGGTTTGACTTCTTAGTGAGGAAACTGTTTTCTAGGGGGAAAACACGACGAGCAATCGAGTCCTTGTCCGACACCACACGCAGACAGCATTTAGAACCAATGACCCTGTCATCTCCCTGTAACTGGTCACCCTCCTGACTGTATCTGGCCCCGTCTCTTGTCTCCAGAAGAGCCCAGAAGGCCAAGAGCTCTACCTGCATCCCAACAGAGATACTGGTGGATCAGAAGATGCTGCTGGCGATAACTACTGCCAGGTAAAGCAGGTGGGGGTAATAAAAAAATCACCTCTTCCAATACATGTCCTTAATACCAACACAGAGCCAGGGTCACAAAATCTCTGCTGCTTATGCACCATCACACCATGTACAATCTCATTCTTCTTCATTTTACGGACTTGTCCCACCTTCTGGCTCTGTTGACACCCATTCATTTGGCCACCAAATTCCCCTGCAAGAAATGCCTCCTTCCATTCTCCAAGCCAAAATCAACCACCCCTAGGGATCAGTGAACTGCATCACCACTTTCTCTTTTATTCAAGTTCTTCCTCAGAAATCACTCCTATTGGAAACAGCCAAAAGATAACACAAAACAAATTAAAAGGAAGAGTGACCAACAACTTTTTTTGATTCTAAATTCACCTGCATCCACAAAACAAAACTTACTGGCTGGAGAACTCCAGCATTTTGCCAGGGTTTCACGTAGCATTGGGTCAACACTGTAAGCAGTCTATGAAACCAACTGCACAAGCCATAGTCTGGGAAGCTTATGGAGAAGCTCCACCAGTAGCAGCAGGGTGAGGCTTTCAGCTCAACAGTAAGGCTATAACCATAGCTGCACAAGAGTGAAATCTTTCTGCCCAGATAGAGATGCTCAAGGGCTGAGTTTGTAAGGGAGCTGCGAACACCCCTCACCTCTGGGAGGTCCAGGAGCCTAGCTCTTGGAGAGCTGCACAGGAGCCTCAGAAACACAGCAGCTTATGGCACATGCCAGCTATGCCAAGAGCTCCCTGGAGAGAAGTGGGGTGCAGCTGAACAGGAGATGGCATAGCTGGAGCAGAAGTTCTTCTGCTGCCGTCCTTATGCCATCAGCCTCAAGTCCAAAAAAAGCCTCACCTCACCTCAGCCTTACATATCAGCAAATCTAAAAAACATTTCCTTCTGAGCAATACTACAGCCAAAAGTTATCTTAACCATTACTATCCCATGATCCCCCTACACTGCCTGGCCTTGAGGTTGAGAATAAATGCTTCTCCATGAGGACCTGAAGTGAGGAGAGAGTACAGACTGTTTCACCTTCTCACTGACGTCAATGGAGATGCACCAGATTAACCTGGCCCCAAAGTCTGTCTAGTTTTTCTGTCACTCTTAGATGGACACGGTATCAAATTCCTCCTCAGGCTCTGATCAAAGCTCTTTTACCAGGATCAAGCCAGGCCCTTTCCAAAGTTCACAT
This sequence comes from Scolopax mira, assembly GCA_004320125.1. NCBI lineage: Eukaryota > Metazoa > Chordata > Aves > Charadriiformes > Scolopacidae > Scolopax > Scolopax mira. Next base: position 11,208 of record BJBW01004447.1, read on the forward strand.
TCTCCAACTCCAACAGAGACAGCAGCCATACTGGCAACTGTTTGTGTTTATTCATCTTTGGAAAAGGAGAAATGGCCCCACAATCTCTTTTCAGCTCAAGAAGGGGAAAAGAGCTCCTTCATGCAGCTCACAACTGCAGAAAGTCACCTACCCCTGAGTTTCTACAAAGTATCTTGAAAGCCTCCTGCAACACTCAGTCAGAAACAACTTTAAAAGGTACACTGCACACATCTCCTAAAGAAGTAAATGCTTTCAAAGCCACCTACAGAATTTATACGGCCCTTCCCGGTTTGGTACTGCTCCTCATAATCACTGTTTGCATCACATCAGAAATTAACTATTCTCTAAGGTTTTTATACAGGGGGGAACACCACCAACACAGAGAAATTCCAAATGATTTTCCAAAAAGCCTGTGGCAGAGCAGGGTACCTAATTTGGGTTCCCTGAACCCCAGGATAATGCATGGATTGATAGGTTGCTGTTCTCAGGCTCCCCGGCTCTGCATAGAAATATCTAACAAGGATATTTGTGCCATCTGATTTTTGGATAGAAGACCAAAAAAAAAGGCAAATGAAAGCTGCAAGTAGGAAAAGGGAGGTAAAAACCAAAATACCACACTGCAAACCACAAAATCCAGCAAACCAGCCCCAACATAACTCAGCCCTGATGTCTTGCCCACTGTCTGCCAAGTGATCCAACCCTGCTCTCAGACACCAGTGTACAAGGTGCCAGAGAAGAATCTAAGCTGGGAGCAAAAACAAAGTAGTATTTTTTTTAACAATAAAACTCATCCAATAAGACACATCAGGCATAACCCTCACATGGGGAAGGAACTGCAGTGGCAGTCCCAAACAAAGCACGCTGTTCTGCTGGCACGTGTTCTGTTTTTTCAGCACGAGGGAGGAAAGAGCAGGAAGACAGCTTTGCCCTGATGAGCACCACAAGCCTCTTCCAGTCCCAGAGCCGAGCTCCCCAAAACCAGAGCAATACCCCAATAAGGAGCACAAGGTGGCACCCTACAGGGGAAGGGTTTTCGGAGCCAGGCCAGAGAACAGCAAGAATGTTGTTTTGTACTCACTGCTGCAATCTGGCGCCAGCAAAGAAGTCCCCAGCTGGCTTCCCTCCCCACTGCACAGGCTGGGACCAAGTGTGCTGGTGTGAGCCTTCTCCTGCACCACTTCAGACCCCATGTGCAGAGGCCAGTCCTAGCCCCAAGTGCTAAGAGAAAACCACCACATCTCACACACTCCTCTCATGCAGGGCGCCGCACGGCCAAGAGGAGCTGGGTTTGCTGAACAAGCAGCTATTCAATATTTTGTTTTCTCCTCATTGTTCAAGGCGTGGCCTCAAGCCAAGCCCTGCTCTGAATACAGAACCAGTGGTTTCCCTAACAGGCTTTCTGACAGGCTCGCCGAGAGCAGCAGCTCAGCAGTTCACAAGCACATTTGTTGCCAAATAGCCTTACTTTCCAAACTGTAAGCTAAGAAACAGAGAAACTGGAGTTGCAGCTTCTCATCCCCCTGGGTGCCTCTATGAAGACCCTCAAGAGCCTGGTTTTCTGGGCCACTTTACACATTCAAGGCGCAATTGCTGCTGGTGCCCTTTGCAGCTGTCCATCACCAGAACTTCTGCAGCTCTGCAGGTTGACACCTTGGAAAAAACCATAAATCATACTACAAACAGCAGACTATTTGGAGATCTCCTACAACAAGGCAGGCTGAAAGAGACTTGCAGAATGTACACATGGCTGCCTACTGCAGCCAGGAGTGAAGCAAATGCTCTGATGTGCTATTTGCTGCTCCATTTGTCTGCCTTCTAACTTCTGTGACAAGTGAGTAAAAGTCCTACTGAAACCACCTCCTTCCCTTCCTAGCCCACAGTTAACAACATCAGAAGGGGCTCACGCACACAGATCAGACACAAAGGCTGATGTATGTTCATTTGGGGAGGTATCTTTCGTCATTTCAGTAGAGAAACTCAACCTCCCTTGGACATGCAGCAGCCAACATTTGCTATAATAATTTAGAACTTGTCCAAGTTCGGGTAGATTCTCACAGGTCAGGAAAAAGTACACTCTGCCTTCACCAAGGCAAGACTCCTGTCTATGATCCATGATGCAAGGAAGTTTGAGCTTCTCCTAGACAGACTCTTGAATTATTTTTTTTTTCATACATTGACAAAACCATGTTTTTCAGGACCTAGTGAGGAGAAATGTCAGGCAGCTTCACCATGGAACCTCCAAGCTCCCCCACGAACAGGGCAGAGCACAGCACAGAACAAGGACAGCATGATACAGACACTTCCTCACACTAATGTCAGGTGTGCATTGGCCCCCACATCTCTCCCAATTGCCACCTGGGTAGGACACTCTCCCTACACGATCATCATAAACAGATCATTCAAAACAAAATGAACTATTTAACTAGAATGAGGCACAGACTTCATCCATCCCCTTCTAATACCTTAATATCTCTGTTAATGAAATTTTCTCTGTTGAATATTCAAGCATATTAAAGAGCAGGGTAAGGCCTGACACTGCAGAAAGCTCTACGAGGTCCCTGCCCCACTGATTTCCAGCAGACTCATGAGTCTCACCACACAGTCAGGGATTAAGTCTTTTCCAAGGCCACAAGCAAACCAGTATAGTTCTGGTACTTCCACAGCAGACAGATCAGTGATTCACAGAAAGAGAATAAAGGCATAGGAAGCAATTTTTAAAGCTACCTAGAAAATAGAATCCTAAGTCTCATCTTATTTCAAACAGCCACAAGCTCAAAACCATTGATTCTGCTTCCTGAAAACAAAATTAGAAAAGTGTGCAGATGGGGGGAACCATATAATGTACAGATGGTAGGACCCACGTAGGTCATCTGACATATCCAGATCTTGCAGCCTTTCAGCAGCAGACTCAGGACATGATCCAAGGGCCCAGCATGCCAGCCCTTTGCCCTATACCATGCTTCTTCCCACACACTCATTACCCTTTTGAGGAAGATGGTCATATCCAGAAATAGCCTTAGCAATGTCATCTGCAGAGAAACAGTCTGTTTGAGAAACACGTACTTCTCTGCAACACACATCTTCTAACCTAAAGAAACTGCCTTCAGATGTACTGGGGAAAATGAGGCTTTTTGAGTAAATGCCACCTGACTGAAATGCACTTTGTATGAAAAGAAACTGATGGCATTTGTATGGCTGTGAGCCAGGCCAGACTTTCCTCACTTCTATTTAGACTTGTTATTTCTCTCTCATGTTACAACTATATTGCTGCAATACTGTGCATGGAGATGAAGGGAAATATCCTTGAAAATACGTTAACATCACTGTTAGCTACACACTGCATTGGGGAAACTGAGGCATAACAACTTACACAGGATGTAACAATACCAGGAAGAGAACCCAGACATCCTTATGAGTGGGATTGTATTCTGTCAAACAGAGACATACTCGTCTAGCATTTGGGAGATCCATGAAAAAGGAAGAAGAGCTCTGTTTCTTCTGTTCTTCCAGTTCTGGCTCACAAGCAGCAGCAACTAACACGAAGGCAGCAAGGTGGCTACTTCCCACTGCTCCGGGATGGACAAGCTACTTGTGAAACAGTTCATGAACTGCTACAGATTGTAGCCTAACCGTTAAAGGCAATCCAGAACTGGTGCCATGTTACCTTGCCATAACTATACATGCTTTATGGCTGCCCAAGCAACCGGGCAATGATGACTGGAGTAATAGCCTCAATGGCAATCCCAAAGTCATCTGTCCTTTTCTCTAACTTCTCCCTCCATGTAACAGATGGAAGGAGATAAATGAGAAGTGTTCAGAAAATAAATGACTTATTTATGCAGAAGAACTTTAATCAAAACTGATGCAAAAGAATTGCTCTCAGTCCACATGCCTGCTTGTCACAGAGCAAGCAGCAAAGTACAAATAAGTAATTAAGATAATGTTGGAAATCATCTAGGCTACTTCAAACTGGATTCATAAAGCAACAGAACTGAAGTGAAATCACTTTCATATCAGAGAATGGAAGTACAGTAGGGAACACAGAAATTAAATGGGAATATATCCAGCAAGATGGAAAAAGCAAGCCTGTTCCCTCTGAGCTGATCAACAAGGCAGTGTCTCATTGAGAAGGGATTCAGGCAAAGGTCAGCCAAGTGCGCAGCCCCAGAGACCCAAAACCTCTGATCAAGAGAGCCCAAAATAGTCAACAAAAACAAATCCTATCTTTGTTGGTTCAAAGGGGCTAGGGAATAGGAGCCAACACTCTCAAGAGGAGAACAAACAGAAAGCTAGTCATTGAATTTGGGCAGAAGTTTGTCAGGGGGGATCAGGAGATGATCAACAGCAGGAACTCCAATAAGCAAGACAATTAACTCAGCAGCACGACATAGACTGGTCTGTTTGGGTCAGAAATAGAAGTGGAATTGAAAGGTCAACCAGGATTGAGAAAGGAACAAGTCAGTCTTACCTACAAAGAGGGAAGGAGAAGGAAACAACACTACAAATGACAACCAATTCACTGGCAAGCAAAGGATCAGGTCAGGTTAATCAAAATCATGAAGGATAAATCCCTGCATGTGTTGTGGATCATGCATTAAGCAGCAAAGACACAAAAAGGATACAAACATGTCAGGAAAGGAAAAAAACTCCAAACACTTGACAAACAAGACATACTACTTAAACCAGTGAATTGACTGTATACTAAATATATAGAAAGTGAAAATGAGGACATTCCAGGAACAGATGAATACGTTTGGCCCAAATATTCTCCCCATCACCTGAGGGCACCAAATCTCTCAAGGAGCTGGGACTAACAACCTTCACTTTTTGAAAACCCCTAAGAACCAAAACCTGAAGTTTCTTATCACTGCACGAGCACTGCTATCAGTGATGCACATCAGCCCACAGCAGTTACAGCACAACTGTACCTAGGCATAGTGCTGCAACACAAACAGCATGAGACCTGACTAACTCCCACTGCTGCAAAACAGCACAATCCAGGAGAGGCTTCCCCCAAATCTGGGAGGACATAAGGCCTTCAGCCACAGAGAACAACAATTCATGGCAGACAGATGCTGCAGCAGTGAATTATATCTAAGTTGCAGATAGCATCAACAACTGAGCCTGCTTACAGTTTACACAAAGGCCTCTTAACACAACTCAGAGACTACAAATTAAATTTTACACCTACTGAAGGTAGCAAAGCATAAATTCAGACCACAATTATGGGTTTCTGCATAGATTCCCTGGCACAGAGATCTCCCTATGTGTGGGTATATTACTAATACAAAAATGAAAGAACAAACTGCAGTTTTGCAGGATCTTACCAGTTGGAGAGCTATAAAATAAACAGGGTGACAAAAGGGAACACGGTGAGTTCCCCCATGAAAACTACATCAGCCCTAGCACTTTCGGAGGCCTGATTCCTGATTAGAGAGTGGGGTTTATGCTTCTCATGCCAGTTACTGGGTTCACCCTCACATTCTGTATTTTGCCCGGTAACCTGCCTGGTAGTACTGCAAAGCCAAGCATCACTGAAAAAACACTAAACCTCACCTGCATGGGGTATTTTATCCCCCTCCCCCCCAAAATTGTTGGCAGGATCTCAGCTTCTGATGTAGATGAGCAGAGACAAGGAAAGGCACAACTTAGTGCCAGCAGGTTCAGAAACTCCAGCATCATGATGACTTGCTTGTCTATACTTACAGACTGCATTGGGGTAAATCACATCAAATGGGCACATGGGATGCACTGAGGCCAAACTGAGCTATTTGAGTCCAGCTGTACCTGCCAACTTGCTCTGACCAACTGCATCCAGCACAACCCTACAGCAGACAGTGGAGTTCTAATAAGGGGAGGGTTTCTGCTTCTTGTGCAGGGACCAGCAACACTCAAATTGTCATTATGCTTTCTGGAAAAGAAGTCATGTTCACACTTAGCTATAGTCAATAGTAATGACCAGTCCCTCTCAACATCTGTAATAGAGAAACAATCCTTAACAGCTCAGCTTTGTCCACTTTTCCTTTCTTGAAAAATTAACATATTAATATATATTTTCTACTGGATGGCAAGATCCCATCTCTAGCTATTTCAAGACAAAATTTCAACAACAGCATGAAGACTCCAGATAGTAATCACACTGTTTGTATGTTATCAAAACATGGCAGAGCAAATTTCATCCATTCTCTGTTTTACACACTACACTGTACTATAGGAAGCAAAGTCAAGTCCTGAGCCATCAACAGAGCTTCCTAGCACTACAAAGCTTGAGTAAAAATCTCCGTCCCCAACATATTACACAAGGGCCAGATTCTAACCCACCTACGCACAGCGAATCAAAACTCAACTCCCACTAGCTGTGGAGTAAGGAGTGATCCAGTGCAAGCACCTAAAAAAAAAAAAAACCACCTCAAAAAATACACAAAAACCTCCAAACAAATAAACAAAGCATGATCCAGAAACGAATAACAACTGATATAGGCTAAGAAGAAACAAAGCTGTCAACAAAAACCCTCACAGGCCAGCTCTCTGGGACATGAAGAAGGCATAGAGGCTTTGTGCAGGAAAGTAGAACACCACGGGCTGACACAGCAATCTGCTCTTCCAGGAATTTCTCACACAAGACAGGCAAACCAGTCAGACTCCTGTTCCCCTCTCCCCCAGTAAAATCAGAATTACAGCACTGCCCTAAGTCCAGAGGCTGAAAACTGCCAGGTACTCAATCATCAGTGTAATAGGGGGGACAGTGAACCTCCTCTGACAGAAAAGATATATTTAAAACTGTGCTTATACAAGCGGTTACCACTCCCCCTACTCCTTCCCTGCACAGGAAAGCACAGTTGCAGAGCACTGCTGTTCTGGTAAATCAGGCTTTCTTGCACACCAGACAGCCAAGGTTGACTTGCAGCTACACATGCCATATCCTTTTAGATTCTGCACCCATGTTTGTGAACCTGTGGCACATGAAGCCATCATCAGCTCCATTATCTATCTCCTGGTCAAGAGGAGAGGTGCCAGATGACTGGAGGGTGGTCAATGTGACGCCCATCTATGAGAAGGGGTGGAAGGAGGATCCCAGAAACTACAGGTCTATCAGCCTGACCTTGGTACCAGGAAAGATCATGGAGAGGATCATCCTGAGTGA
>BJBW01004447.1:18759-38435 GCA_004320125.1 Scolopax mira
GGTTGGATCAATGGGCCAAGGCCAATGGGATGAGGTTCAGTAAGGCCAAGTGCCAGGTCCTGCATTTCAGTCACAACAACCCAGGGCAGCGCTACAGGCTTGGAGCAGAGTGGCTGGAGAGATGCCCAGCAGAAAGGGACCTGGGAGTGTTAGTGGACAGCTGGCTGAACAGGAGCCAGCAGTGTGCCCAGGTGGCCAAGAAGGCCAACAGCATTCCTGTGTCAGGAACAGCATAGCCAGCAAGACTAGGGAAGTCATCATGCCTCTGCATTCAGCACTGGTGAGGCCTCACCTCGAGTACTCTGTTCAGTTTTGGGCCCCTCACTACAGGAAAGATATTGAAGTGCTGGAGCGTGTCCAGAGGAGAGCCACCAAGCTAGTGAAGGATCTGGAGAACAAGTCCTGTGAGGAGAACTGGGCATGAGGGAACTGGGCATGTTTAGTTTGGAGAAGACTGAGAGGAGACATCATTGCCCTCTAAAACTACCTGAAAGAAGGGTGTAGAGAGGTGGGAGTTGGCCTCTTCTCCCAAAGGAATAATGACAGGACCAGAGAAAATGGTCTGAAGTTGTGTCAGAGGAGGTTTAGATTAGATATAAGGAAGAATTACTTTACTGAAAGAGTGGTCAGGCACTGGAACGGCCTGCCCAGGGAGGTGGTGGAGTTGCCACCCCTGGAGGTATTTAAGAGATGTGTCTCTTCAGGGCATGCTCTAGTGCCCAAGATTATTGGGGTGTGGTGGGGTGTTGTGTGTGGTGGTGGGTGCTTTTTTTTTGTCTGTGTGTGTTTTGGTTTGGTTTTTTGCTTTGTTGGGTTTTTTTTGTTTGTTTGGTTTGGGTTGGTTTTTTTTATGTGGTTGGACTCAATGATCACAGAGGTCCCTTCCAACCACAGAGATTCTGTGATCATCTGAGGTACCTAATGCACACCTACCTGTCCCCTCCACCAGTCCTTGCTCAGGGACACCAAGAGCAAATTAAGCTTAAAGCCTAGAGTACCTGAGGGTACTACAGCTCCAATCCCTACCCTCAAGAAAACAGCTTTAAAGGTTCTGAGTGAAGGGCTACAGAGGAGATCCAGCACAAACCCGAGTAATTGGACTTCGAAGTGTGGAAAAAAGTTTCAAATGAGGCAGAGGAGAGTGCAACAACAGATAAAATGAGGTAAGTCACTAGAACAGCCAAAAGGGCAAAGAAGTCCAGACATCCAGATTTTCAAGACACTATGTCCAAAATGCCTTACCATACCCATTACAGCTGCTGATTCCAAGCTCTGCAGGCAACCTGCACCCGGACTGTAGATATATGAAAGATTCTTGGGAAGCAGCTTCAGCCACAAGGGAGGATAATGGGAAGAGAAGAAAATGAAAGGAAAAAGAAACTGGACAGAGATCAAACCCTCCCCCATCGAACCGAGTAATAGATTCTTTGAGTGCCCTTAACAACACAGGCCTCCCGGGAGAGCTGAGGGCTCCTAGCACTGCTGGGAGGGTGCTTGGCATTTCCCCAGAATCAGACCAAAAAATAACAGGCTTTTCCACAGGCCTGAGAGTCTAAAAAAAAAACACCAACAAAACAAAACACAAATGACAATCTAATATTGTAACGTAATTTCAGATTCCTTTATAAATCTTAACTTCATTAAACAGATTGTATTATGGAAGGGAAAAAAAAATCACTTAGCATCCCTGCTGTTTATTTTATTTCCTGCTGACACAACAATTTAAATTGATTAAAAAGTCTTCTCAATTATTTTCCAAAATGTATGAATATTCAAACCAGTTTAATGCTAACTAACTATAATGAATAACTGGGTCTATTTAGAACTGCACATATACGGTCCATAAGAGCAGTTTCCACTGCCATCGGATGCAAGTTAACCTATCCACAGAACTGTACTTCCAGCACGGAGAACGTCACCTCTCTAGCAAGTTTTCAGAACTCAGCTTCTGTCCCAGAAACATCTTCAGAAGGAACGAACATTAAATAAGTGATACTGTATGTTACAATAAATCTCTGCTAATTTTTCATCCCAGTCCAAAAGACAGAAGATACTTTTCTTAAGTGCAAATTAAAAAAAAAAAAAAACAGAAGCAAAATTAAATTCTAATTAACTACGGACTGGCTAATCAATTTGCTTGGTTTTTTGCTTTTCATTATGTGTTAAATGTTTATTATGCACTTCAGGTCACAATGACTGTGATTCTCCACATATTTTTTGCAGGTGGGTAATTTTCAGTACCTGATTATCCCTGACTAATGCAAGACTATATTCAGGTTTTAACTCACAGCATGCAATGCTAGGTCTTTCAATGCCTATGTGAAACACTACACATCCATATATATAATGTCCTGAGGAGTGCAGAGGGAAACCCCTCTGCAGCAATCTGCATGGTGCCGGTCGCACAACTGAGACAAACCATCCTTCTTTATAAATGCATCATGGAAATTAGAAATAATGAAGCAATGTTCTCCCTTTTATCTGCACACCCATATTTGGGATAGAAAAAAAATATTTTGCTGGGACTGGCAAACCATCATAGTTCTATAAGAATAAGACCTGCTCCACCATTGCCATGCAGAGCTGGGCTGCCTGTTCCCCAGAACTTTCTGGGTGTTTGTGCCATGACAGCACAGAGCCTGTTGGGAGAGATAGCTGTCATGTCTGGGCTGCAAATGCTGAAGAGAAATACTTGGATTTAAACTATGAATTAAAGAGCACCCAGGCTCTGTAAATACCCTGCACCACATAATCATGGATTATTTGGTTCAATAAAGACCAAAAACGATGCACATACATCAATTTCTAAAAGTGTATAAATAAAAAAAAAAAAAACAAAAAACAATTGTGTTTTGCCAAGGTTGCTGGAGAGACTTTTTTACAGGAAGCTTTTAAATGACAAGATCTGCACAAGATTTAAATGTATCATTTCTCTAAACATTTTTAAGACAAAAACAGTCTAAGAAAATCTCACATGAAATGTAAGTCATGCCCTTCATCAAGGGCCTGATATTTAATTCAAAGTCCATTCAAATTCCACTAGACACATCTTGCTGAATTGTCCCTTTGATTTTAACAGGAAGGGATAATACAGAGCTTTCCTTAAACAAGGCTGATGCTATACCCAGCATCACACAAAACACACTGCAGTGAATTTGGAGGCACCCTGAATTTCACAGTTGTCACTTCCTGGCACTGCAGCCATCTGGAAGACCTGCCATCTCCTACAGCAAGTGCAAGCTGCTACAACTTGTGCTAAAAGAAACTTCCATTTCCAACTGTGTGTGTAAGGTGTGAGCTCCCCAAAAGACCTGCTCTGGTCTCTGCCTAGAGCAGACCTGACATTGGTCACTCCCTGAGGCCAAATCATGGGAGGTAACACACTGGATAACACTCTCACTCCAAGGATTCAATTTAGCCTCAGTATTTCTTGAAGGTTTGAAATAAGACTAGAAAGTATCTTTTCTTCTTTTCCCTTCACACCAAGGGGCTGGTCTGTGCACAGGAAGGTCCCTGGGAGAGCTGTGCCTGGGGGCTGTGTGCCAGCAGGGCACTCTGAGCATCCCTCCCAAGCCTACAGGCTGCTGGATTTGGTACTAAGGAGCTCCTGAGGGGAATGTGCTTCCAGACCTCCTCTGGAGAAGGGCAGGTTGCCATGACAAAGGCCTTTGAGAGAAAGAGGTGTGGGATGGAAAAATAGTATGTGAGAAATCCAGAGAGGAAAAATACAGACCTCAATTCAGCATTTGCCATCATTTCCCAACATAAAGTGACTGGGATTAGGGACTTTAGTTCATACAAAACAGTAAAAGGCTACAACTGCCCTGAAATCAGGAGAGGCCGGATGAAGGAGGGAAGCAAACATAAGCACACAGCAAAGAGCTCAGAATATGCTGATCCTGATGAAGAAAACTTGCCCAGAGCAAGGTGTCCTAACATCACTTCAAACAACCTTTATTATCAAATGCTGTCGAAGCAGAATCACTGCAAGCAAAGGCACCTTTCCCCTAGGTCCTTACAGGTCCTTCCCAATGGCCTTAAGAAAGCTTTAATCACCTGAGCCACCTGCCACCATTTTATGGATTGCACAGGCCTTGCTGCAGTAAAAGCAAGCTTGCAATTGCCTTTTCAAAATGATACTTTATGCTTCTGAAGTTTCTCTATCCCAGAAGGTCTCAACAAGGTCTGAACAATTCTACAGAAGGAAGCAAGAGAAAACAAAAAGAACAGAACAAGAAGGGAGAGGCAGATTTGGTATCACAGCACCAAATGGCAGGCTTAATCCTGTTGTCTCTTCTAGATTTAAGAAACTAAGAAATATGGCATTGTATATAACAAGAGAAGTATCAAAAACGTGGAGTTCTACAATTACCAAGCAATCAGAAAGCTGGGAAATACCACTGCCCAAAAAGGCAAAGTGAAAGACAGCTTTGTTTTCCTGAACTGAATTTTTAACACACTGTACATAGCAGCCAGTCACCTCCCCTCTCTCCCATTTGTTGTAGGGATCCATTTCAAAACATAATTTCCTTGCTTCAAATCATGCCTGTCATTACAATCCCAAAGCACTCAGGCTGCATGCATGCTATCCCTTAAAAGCAATGAATTCTGGGTTGGAAAGACATCGGCTGTATAGAATGGGAATAGCTATTGCCTACCTCCTCCCTGAACCCCAGGAACAGATCTCCCTATACCCTTCCCTCTGCAGCATCTGAGCCTTGGCAGAGATTCAGCTGGCATTGCCACTTCAGACACAGCTCCCCTGTGTCCCCTCTGCTCTCAGTGCTACGGATCCAGAAAGGATGCTATACTTGTGTGTCCCAGCTCTAAATCTCCCTGTGCTCAGAGTCTTCCCAATTTTCTCCACAGGCTAAGTTTCTCTCTTCTGCCTCCAGCTTTCCTCTTCAACTTCACCTTCCCGGCCAGCCCTGCATCCCACGCTTTTCTGCCCACATCGTACCTGTTGGCAATACTTGCATTGCTGCTGCTGTGTCTCCTTGCCCGGTTCAGCCTCCTCCTGGGCTTTGGGTCTTGTAGTCCAGGACTTGGAACTGAGGGGAAGGTCGAGGCATAGCCATGTTCGCACTCTGCATGAGAATCAACAGGCAGGGCATCAAAAGAAAAAGAAAAAAAAGAAGTCAGCAGGCAGGCCTTGCCACTAACCCGTCCATCAGACTGGCTGGGGAGGTCCTTAACCACAACAGCTCAAGGAAATGAGTGATATGTTCAGAGGGAAGTGGACTGGAAGGTGGAGAAAAGAAAGGAAGGGGAGTGTAAGGGCTCTGCCAACCTTGGAGGAAGGACAACACCCCTCAAACACATGAAAACATCAAAAGAAAATATGACAGCCCAGAGAGCGCCTCTTCTCTCCCCTCCTGTCCAAGCTATCTGAACCAGGCACACCAGGCATAGCTCACCGTGCCATCAAGGTCTCTGCAAAGCCAGAGCTACTCACCACCATCCTTCCTGCCCAGTGGGAAACTTTCACGCCAATCCCCACTTCTCCTTCCAGAAAACGCATTCACCTCAGTCTCCCCCTCTCTGCAACAACCTTCCACCTTGTCCACCGCCTCCGGGAGGACCTCTCAGCCCTGTCCTTCACCAAACCCCTCACCATTCAGTGATTTACCACCAGCCCACCACAACTGTCCCCTCGGGCAGGGCCATTCTGGCCCCTCCGGGGACACCCCTGACCCCAGCCCCGGTCCCCCCCGGGGGAGGGCTGTTACCCCAGCACCCCTCCTCCCCCCCCCCCCATTACCTCTCTCCCTTCGCTCCAGATACTCGGCCGCCTCCAGCAGCCGCTGGATGTTGATCATCTGGACCTGCTCCATGGCCCCCGGGCCGGCAGCAGGGGGGCTCCGCAGCCCCGGGCACCCCCCCCCCTCCGCCCCCAGATTCCCAGCTCCCCCGCTGGAAACGGGGGCGGCTGCGGGGGGGAGGAGCGAGGGATGGCCGTCTCTCCCCAGCCCCGGGCCTCCTCACGCCGACAGCCCTCTCGTCCCGGGAATGGGGGGGGGCGGACGGGGGACGGCTCTCCTGAGTGGGCGAAAGGTGGCAAAGGGAAACACGCGAGGAAATGCCGGAGGATGGACCGGCACCGAGATCCTCCCCTCTGGGGGAGGCAGCGAGGCGAAAGCTATCTCCGACCCACACCCGTCCCGCCCGAGCGCTGCCCCCACCCGCAAACCCCGGTCCCGGCCCGGATTTACCCCCACTTCGGGCCCTACCGGGATCTAATCCCCTGAAACCTCGCCTGGGCTCGCCGCCTCCCCCCTGCCCGGACCGGCCCCTCAAGCCCCACGGTGGGACCGGGACGGGGACCGAAACCGGCCCCTCAGGCCACCCCACCCCGCGCGCCTGCCGCCCCACAGCACTTTGTTTACCTCTGCCCGCCGCTCACGGGAGGGGCGGGCGCCGCTGCGGGGCTGCCTGGGAAATGTAGTCCCCCGACTGCCGCCGGGCACCGTGGGACGGCGGCTGTCTAGGGGCAGGGGAACCCATACGTGGTGGCCCAAAGCATCCCTGTGCCCAAGGTGATGGCCCCGAGCCCACCCAGGTCTTGAGGTGATGGTGTCCAGGCCCTGAGGAGATAGGTGCGTGTCCACCCACGGCCTGAGGTGATGATGGCCAGGCCCTGAGGAGATGGCTATGCAGCTACCCAGGCTCTGAGGTGATGGTGGCCAGGGCCTGAGGAGATGGGGGTGTGGCCACCCAGGCCTTGAGGTGAAGGTGGCTAGGCCTAAGGAGATGACCTCATGCGCACTCAGGACCTGAGGTGGTGGTGGCCAAGCCCTGAGGATATGCCCCTGTGCCCACGCTGTCACTGAGGTGGCAGTGTTTTGCCCTGTCCTTCCTCCCTTGCTGCTGCAGCAGCCCATAGGCCAAGAGCTCCATGCTCCACCAATACATTAGGGGCAAGATGGACATCCCCTAGGAGACAGGAGGGACCTGCAGCAACTTCATCCCTCTCCTTCCAAACTCCGGGGCTTTCTGCACGTGGAAGTGACAGCACTGTGACAAGAACAAAGCAGAGAGAGGCTGCAGAAGAAAAAGCTGCCACCACATGGTGGGAGCTTTCCACATCTCACCTGTGGAGATGTAATTAAAGACAAGATGCCAGGCTCTGGGAAGTCACACCTGGAGTGACTGATACAGTGTTTCTGATGGGAAACAGAGGTGCAAGACCCATTTTCTAATGTGAACACAACCTTTTGAGATCACAGACAAACGATGTCACAGACAGCAATCTCACTGTATTTGAGGCAGCGCGTAAACAAGTAACAACAGTGACCATCTCAACATCTTAATAAATACTGTCACTCCTACACCTTGCAGTCTGATCACTCTCCTCAGTATCTTTATAAGGCATTTATATCCTGATTTTCATACAGGTGCTTCTGTGACTCTGAATTTTAACAACTTCAGTGTTTGCTGGAATGGAGCTGAAAAATCTGTTAACATCTAATTGTATGGATACAGGTCTCTAAGATATTTTATCTACTCTCAAAAAGGGCACAATCACAGAATATTCAAAATCAGAACATTCAGAGTAAAAACCTGAATCTCAAACTGAGATTCCTCCGAGGAAACCCTCCGGTGATTGTTTTGTAGTTCTAATTTGGGTTACGTTTCATCGGTCTGAACCTTTAGGCTGTGACTGGTTACATTTGCAAGCATTCCCCCCTCAGAATGGGAGCTTGGAGCTTTCAGAATGGAAAAATACCTTGGAAAAAAATTTAAAAAGCCGATATTCTCAATTAATAGCTTGTGTCTGGCAGCAAGAACTTTAAGCGGAGCACAAAGTATCAGGAGACTCATGCAGAAGTTGCAAAAGTTGGCAGCACTCGACTTGAGAATGCCTGACAAAAAAAAGTAGACTCAGGGTAGCTAACTTTTCTTTAAACACATTTCACTGATTCACCATTTCTGAGATTTCCTCAGCAAACTGCAGGCTTGCAGTTGAAAGAGGTAGAAATAATACCACTATTCAGTTCCTACACGACCTTTTTCATCTCTGAATCTCAAAGGGTTGTTTTGTTTTGTTTCCCTTGAGATGGAACAGATGGAGAATAGAGGAAGCTGCGGCACCTTCGGGTGTCCCCTTCATTCTGCACCGCGGAAAAGCAAGCCCCAGCCCTTGCTTGGGCAGGACGGGATCCTTTCATGTACCTGCACCGAGCCAGACACAGCACGTGTAAAGATTGGCTTTTGTCAGGGGGAGAACTTGGGGAAGGAGGTATTCTCTCTCTCTCTCCTCACCTCTTTTTTCTACACTGGAAGCTGCCGATAGAGCAGAGTTTTACGTTTGAGCCATCCCAGGGACTAGTTATATGATCTTGGGTTGCTCACAAGGGGAAAAGGACACAGGTGCACACACCTCTCTGCAACAGCAGGGTTAACGCAAGAGCACTCCTGGGCTCTAACTGTGCTTCCTCTGACCTGCTTCCAAAGCCAGGTTGCCATTTGCCTCTCAGGATTGAGAATACAAAACATTAAAAAACCCCAACACAACTGCTCCAAAAAACCCATGATGAAACCCCCAAATCACTGCAAGACAGGTTCTTGTCAGCATTCACTGCCACTGGCTTTCCAATGGCACGTTCAGAGATAGGTGGTGCCACTTTAGGATTTAAAATGGGAAAGCCACTGCTGGAAAATGGAGGAGCATATCAAAGTGCCAGCCTCCTGAAGGTAAAGTTGAAGAAATAAGTAAGAGAGTACAAAGGAGGGGGACACTAATGCACACAGTGGATTAAATCAGTGATGGAATGAAGTAAAAGCAGGATCAGTTCTGCGTGAAATGGTGTAGGATCAGCTCTTCTATTTACACATCAACTCAGCTTCCATGTCTTTGTTTCTGAAGTAAACACTTCACAATTAGAAAAAAAAAAAAATTCTGTGTGAAACAAAAGACAAATCTGAGAGTGAGCTGTGGGACATCTATCCAAAGAAGGAGCCACAACGAGGCAGGGACAAGCCAACCGTGGAGCCACGGCATGATCTTTCAGTTGCCATCCCAAGTGCTTGTGTGGGCAGGTGAGCCCGCAAAACACTGGAGTTGTATGTGACAGAAACAGAAGTGGGTGGGAAGTGAATGGCACAAAGAGGCCTGATGCTGTTCAACTGCTGACCAAAAATCCCCTCCAAAGTCACATTTAAAATGTGGTTGAGCAGGCAACACTGTGGAGGGGCTAAGGGAAGAGTATTTTAGGGGACAATGAGATCATTTAATTTAGTGTCTCCAAATGATCTGTAAGTACAGTTTTCTGATTATAAGGTCTTGCTGCTTGGCATCCCTTCTGGCAGCTGTGATTCACTTTCATTGTGTGTTCTGCTGCTTCGCCCTTTAGAAAAGGGCTTTTTACATTTTATTAAATGGCACTTCGGCAGCCCTCCATTTCCAGCCTTAATAATGGATTTGTTAATCTCCCTGATAGCCTTTCCCTCCTCCTTAGCAACAATTTAAATATCCAAGAAGAAATCTGCAGTGCAGAAATCAATTAATATTTACATCTGAAATGCTGCTGTATTATTTTCATCAAGTAGAACAGATGTGGTCTGTTTTTTACCAACACCACCATCGCTTGCATTAAACTGGCATCTTCCATCAGGGAAATCTTTTAAGAGCTTTCCAGAAAGTAATGTTTTAAGCTTCTCAAACCTGCAATGACTTCAACTCTTTTTTTTCCACTCTGTAGGAAGGGAAACTGAGGTATAAGCAGCATAATGGCTTGCGTGAAGACACACCCTCAGCTAGAGGTGGAACAGGAACATGTCTCACAAATCAAGATGCCCAACCCTCTGCTTTGAACATGAGTCTTAGAAATAACACAATGCTTTGCAACATAGAAGTTATTTTCAACAATTGCAATCCCTTTGGCTAAACTGTCTCCTTGTCCACCCCTTCTTTGGCTTTTTCTAAATTTTTTCTATGCCCAACTCTTTGCAGCCTCTAGGAGACAAGAGTTGCAAGAGGTTCCTTTGCCCACCTTCACACAAACCCTGCAAATTCTTAATGTTGCTTTCAAAATCTTGAAACTTAACACTTCTGCATCCAAAGTGTGAAGAGAGATGCCTGGTAGGAACCATTCTCTGCTGCTCTCAAAGCAGTGAAAAAGATTCACCAATTCTCCAAATTTCTTGCTACACCAGGTTCATAAAACTCCTGTTTTTCTAGACAGGGAAACAACTTCTCTGGCACACCTGAGTATCCCACCTACCAGCACAAACTCTCTTCTTGTACTGTAACAGATCAGCATTGGAGGACTTGCAGCAGGGCTGGAAAACATCCCAAGTGCCACCTACTCAACACCCTTCCAAAGCTTGCAGCCCTTCACTTGCAAAAGTGAAGGACCTGCACTGCCTACAGGATGTGGCCTCATTTCTCATCCAGGAGCCTCATTCTTTCTCAAGGTATCAGATAATCCTTTTCAGCACTCCCACTGGTGCTTGGAACCCATCCACTGCTGAGGACAGACGTTTCTCAGAGCCAAACCACCTGGATACCCAACAGTTTGACCAGGAATAAAGCACCCGCTGTACACCTCAGTTCAAAGACTGAGCTCTGCCGATCAATAAGGCACAAGCCACAGGGGCACTGGCTCTTTGGGCTTCTTGCTCCTCTCCTCTGGGTGACACATTGCTCTATTTTCAGACCTGTGCTGTGCCCCATTTTATTCAAAGTCGGTGACTTCTGTCACTTTGGTCAAGGCACTTGACTGACCCAGCAGCAAAATGAAGTAAGGGGCCCTCCCATGAGAAAACAAAATACATCACGTACAGGATGGGGTCCCTCAGCTAAATAAAAAGGATTCTCCAGCTGACAGCAGAAGGTGCTTCTCTGCCAGCTCTCAGGATGCTCTGCTGACGAAGGATGTGATTGGTTCTCAGCAGCACTTCTGGCACAGTCCCACAGTTTTACCTCTGCCCTATCATTTCTCCCGCTGTGGCTTCCTTCTGAATTTTCTGCTGAGGTCCAAACAGCATGAGTCAAACTAACCCAACCTGGAAGTGGCTAACACATGAATCACTGTGGCCGGATCACAAACCAGGAGGAATGAAAGGGACTTATTGTGAACTGGATGAAAAATATATAAATGAAGGAGCCTTGTCCTGCTCCATATATCACATCACCATAAGATCCAAGACCATCTATAGTGACCTTATGCCATGTGTTCAGCTCTCATTGATTTAGTGGGAGCTCTGCGCACAGACCGAAGGCAGTCTTGCCTCCTTCTGCCCTCTGCTAATTATAGGTTTCTGATACATATGTACTTTTGGCTTGTCAAAAAAAGACCCCAAATAGCACATAAACAATGGAAGGAGGCACATGATGAGGATACTGTTGACTCACCTTCAAGGCTCGGTTTTCTCCCCCTTCATAGAGGATTATTTAGGAGCAAAGGACAAATCTAAGGTCACCCATATGTTTTTCCTGGTCAGAAGGTCAGTAAACACAGCCAGCACTTGAAAAGGATCTAGCTATCTTCAGTGAGGGGCCAAAGTCCTGTGTGTGCTCAACTCTACTAGACTTGTGAATAAGGACACAGCACAGCACAGTGGCTTGCTGGCCTTCATGCTTTTAGAACAGGATATGGCGACATACGTCTGTATGTGTAGTGAGATCAGGATATATTACATACCCTGTCTATTACAGATAAGTCATCATATCCGAAGAATTCATCACGTGTTTACGCAACTCCTGCTGACAAAGTGTGAGTACACACACACAAAGGGGATGCTTGGCATGTACTGAACCCCAGCTGAGTTTACTCCAAGTGCCTCTGATAACACCTTCGAAGCCCCAGCATTTCAGACGCTACAGATTTCCAGCCGTGCTTATTCATGAAGTAGCATTTGCAGAGGTTACAGATACACCAACAGAGCTGTTCTTGGCACAAGTTCCCTTTCTGAAAACAGTCACCGTAATATTTCTCATGTGGCATTTCTATTCCTTAGATACCAAGCTTAAATTTCTAGAAACAGGTCATTTGGAAACCTGTACATGTTGGTTAGCAAGGTGTGTTGGGATTGGGTTTTACAGTCTCGCCATGAGAACTGCAGCCAGCAGGCAGGCAGGCAGCGCTTTCAAACTGGAAAAATAATTCAGTTCTATTTCAGTAGCTAAAATACTCCAGTTCACCCAAGCAATCTGATAACAGGACTCCAGCCTCCCCAGTCACTCTACTGTAATACAGATCATTTTTATTCCAGTTTCTTTTTTTAAAGGTGAGTGAATACTAAAAGGGTGGTATCACAGCTGGGCAGAGGTGCTGAGAGGGCACTGCTGAAGGGTTATCTCCCACTGCCATAACCCTGATGGTACCTCCTACCCTGCTCCGTGATGCTCAGCCCTGTGGCTCTGTTTCCACATCATCCAGCCACCCCACAGTCCCTCTACTATTATTCATGAACATGATGATGTGATGTGGGACTTACACATGTAAAAAAATCATCTCCTTATTTCTCCCTGTGAACCAAAATGGTAGGAAATTCCTGGCTTAACTGAAAGTCCTGCCCTTGATGCTGAAGGCTGCACCACCCATCTTGCACTATGGACCTGCAGGCAGAGGTGAGAAACTAGTGTGGTTTAGGGGCTGAAAAGGGTCTCATAGATGCTTTTCTACCACCAGAATATGTGGCATCTGGAATATCTGAGAGTTTGGACCCACAGGAGACAGGGGGTTACTCCTTCAAACAGCATCCACCCCTTCTTGGGACAGTGTTTTAGGTGACAAATCTGGTACGGCCACCAAGGGCATGGAAGAACAAATGACTGTGGCTTATCAGAAACAGCAGGAAACTAGTAGGAAAGCCACTTGAGCTCCCCCAGCTGTAACAGCCCTTCCTTAAATTCCTGCCCTCGGCTCCTGAAGCCCTTCAGCTCCCCCCCAGCTGCAATGCTGACTCCAGCCAGCCCCTGGCACTTCACCCAGCCCCGGCCCTGTCCCCTGACCTGACCAGGAGGAGACAAACATCTACCCGTCACCTCTTTTTTTTCCAAGACTGCGTTTCCTTGGGGCAGAACGCTGTCATACCCCTACGTGCACCACACCCAGCACAACCGGGCTGTGACTCAGCCACCTTCCTGATGGGGACACACACCAAAATAGCTCGTTAGTGCCCTGCGTGACACCGCCATCTAATGACCTGGGCACCCGGCAGGAAACAGGCGAGCACCAAGTTCAGCCGCAGCTTCCATCACCCCACTATATTTTTTTTATATATATATATATATTTCTTTTTTTTTTGCCTCAGTCTCCTCTGTTATTGCTAATTTCCAGGTTGGAGATTGTAACGAGTGACCAGCTGTCACCAGGGTGGCTGCCACCACGGGGTGCACTCAGCGACCACCCCTGCACTGGCAGATGAAAGGGCACAGTATCCTCTGAGTGCAATAACCTCAGCTCTGCACATGAATCTCTTCCCAGGAAGATTCTCTCTCTATACATTAGGATATAACCCTCCTGCTCCTGCAGCTATTCCTTCCTTCAGACAGGGCCCTTCACACTCACAGACCGTTTTCCAATCCCAGCAGCATTTCTCTTTGTTTGGGAGCAACATGTTAAGAGCCACCTGGTTTACAATG
The DNA here is from genome assembly GCA_004320125.1 of Scolopax mira. Lineage (NCBI taxonomy): Eukaryota > Metazoa > Chordata > Aves > Charadriiformes > Scolopacidae > Scolopax > Scolopax mira. The sequence goes on from BJBW01004447.1 coordinate 32,351, forward strand.
CTCATGTTCCCAACGGCACGTTCAATAGTTGAGCAGGAGTTTTCGACCTAAAACATCCCGGTTGCAAATCAAAATGTTGAAAGCTTTTGGAGAACTGCCCCATAAAAGTGAGGATTTTCAGTACTGTGACTGTGCTGATTGTTAGGGAAAGCTTCAATGAAAACAAGCGCTTGGGAGCAGAGTTGTTTGGATGCAAACACACTTTTCACACACAACCCACCGTCCTGCTCCTTTTCCAGCTCCTTCCAAACAAGGAACTACATAAAATGATGCATTTTTGAAATGGAGTGCAGAAAAGATCAGACACCATCCACCACAACAGCAAGAAAAATTCTATCCTCCCCCCAGAAAAAAAAACCAACATGATTTTGACAGTTCCCCTCCGAGCCAAGGGCACTCTTAGAGGAAAAAAAAAAAAAAAAAAAAAAAGCCCAAACCCAGAACAAACCCAGGGTTCTCCCACTCCCTTCCCAAAGCAGCGGAATTGCTGCTTTCACACCCAAACCCCGATTTTTCTCGGTGTCTCCTGTCATTTTCCAGCTGCAGCCGCGGTGCTGCTTAGCTCCTCACACACTGGACTTTGCAGGTTCGTTACCAAACAATTAGTGCGTGAGAAAAAACCACAACCAAACAAACCCCCCCTCAAACCAACAAACCCCCACCCCAATATTCGTTCTTAACTTTCAAAAACAGAGAAGTGGCCGGGATTTGTTCTGTGTGAGGGGAGAACAAGGGGTTTTTGGCCCATCACCACTACGGTTTTAGCGGCAGAGGGGGCTCCCCGCCGCGGGTCCCCTTTTCCTGCGTGTGCGTGTGACCCTACAGCGTCACCTAGAGCTGCCATGGAGGGGTGAGGGGGGGAAAGAGGGGGTGATGGAGCGGCGCGGAAAGGGGGTGGGGGGGCGCCGATCCCTTTGTAGAGTGAGAGGGGAGAGAAAACGCAGCTGCCGCTCCGGGAAGTGGGGGGGGGGGGGGGGGGGGAGGGGGGGGGGGGGGGGGGGGGGGGGGGGGGGGAACGGGAAAACTGGGGAGGAAAGAATAAAAAAAAAAGAGAACAAAAAATTAAAAAAAAAAAAAGTAAATAAAACTAGTCCTGCTTTGACAAAAATAAAGACTAAAAGAAAGGAGAGCAGCGAGGCGGCCCGAGGGGACACCCGAGGCCCCGCTCGGCAACGCGTGACGTCATATGGGGGACCCCGCCACCCCCTATTGGCGGAGCGCTCCGCGAGGCCCCACCCCTCGGGGGAGCGGCCGCCAATGAGAGAGCCGGTCTGCCTCCATGTGCGAACCATGTGGGTGCGGGGGGGGCGGGGCTCCGGCGGCCCCGGGTGCCCGCTCCGCGCGTGGGACTCCGCGGCCGCGCAGCGCACAGCCCCGTGGGGGGCACGGCGGCCCCGTCCTTTGTTCCCAACGACTCCTCCTGCCCCTACTTGCCGCCGTCCTCCCCCCCGCCCCGCACAGCTCTGCACACACGCTCCGCAGAGGGGGAAAGGCCGCGGGTTACGTGCCCACTCCGTGCCCGCGGTGTAAAAGAGCCGGCGGCGCGGCTGGTCGCCTCCCCGCACCGGCCGCTCGCCCTGCCCTGCCGTGCCTTACCCTCCCCGCCGGCTACCTGGCGAACGCTGCCGCTTGCCTACGTGACTCTGCCCATGCCCCGGCGGGGGGAGCGGAGACGTGTCACCGCCTCCTCCCCCGCCGCTCCGGTTCCGCGCCTGTCCGCGTCCGTCCCCGTCCCCCCCCTCCTCTTCGGTTCCCCTCTCCCGACAGGCGGAGCCGCGCATCCCCTCCGCGCCATCCCGCTCCGCTCTCCATCCCAAACTTTCTGCCTTCCCGTGGAGCGAGGTGGTGGTGGTGAATCCCACGCGTGGGAAGGGGGGGAAGGCCGGCTGCGGCGTCCTTTGTCACTGTGCCAGCCAAAGTTTGGGGTATTATTATTTTTTTTCACACTCCCACACCCTCCTCTTCCTTCACACACACACACACACATACACCCCGTCACGCACACGCGGGCCCGCGATTCCTTACTTTTATTCTCCTTCTCCATCCGCTCCAGGTAACTGGCGGCCTCCAGCAGCACCTGCACGTTGTAGAGGAAGGTGTCCATCCCGGGGCTCCTATTGCTGAGATCCCCGAGGGGGCACCGGCTCCCGACGCCTTCCCTCCGCGGCCGTCCGCGCTTTCCCATCACCAACCTTCCCCCCCCCCCCCCCCAGCCGTCGTCGCGCCGCCGCCGCCGCCTCCTCCTCCTCCGCCCCCTCCGCCTCCTCCGCCTCCCTCTGCGCCGATGTGGAGCGCTCCCGTCCGTCTGTCCGTCTGCCGGCGAGACCGGCGGATGCCGCGGTCCTAGCGCCGCCGTTCTGTCGCCCCACGGGCCGCCGTCGCCGTCCCGCGCCACCCCCCCTCCCCGCACCCTCCGCGTCCCGTCCGCACCCCGACGACGGGACGGCGACGGCCGACCACTTTAATATCAAATTCCTCCTATTTTATCAACACCACTCCCCACCCACACAAGAAAGTCCTCTCAGGGTTCATAATCCGAAATAAATTTTTAATTATATTTTTTTGGGGGGGAGATTGTGTTTCCGAAGGGAATCGGAGCCACTGGAGAGTGGGCAGGGGGTGTGCCAGCCTTCCTCCTCCCCCTCCTCAACCTCTCTCCATTCTCGCATCCCGGGCTTAGCGCTGCTGGGGGGGGGGTAATCCTTATTCTCCCCTGGTTTTGTAGGTGGGAAAGCAGAGGAATAAAAAGAAAATAAAAACAAAAAAAGAAAAGAAAAAAACATCCAGCTTGTGCCCCACCCGCCCCCATCATCACCCTGGGAAAAGAGGGCAGGGCCTGAACTGGAGCAAGGAGAATGAAGAGGAGGGTGAGCCTTCACACCTCCCCAAGCTATCTGTCACCTAAAATACATTAGCTTTGAAGGGGCAGCAAGAGAGGAGCCCCTAGTTGGCACCTGGTTCCTCCAACACCTTCCTGGCTCTGCTTCCACCCTTCGGTGACAACACCCAAGCGGGAATTCCCGCTCCTGCGCGGCTGGTCAGGTCGGTCTGGATCCAATAAGTAGCCCCGAGGGAGCAGCCGGGGTGAAGCATCGCCCCAGAGATGTTCTGAGGCTCTGGGACCTCTAAATGCCCAGCTGCCGTGGGGCTCTGTGTGCCTCGCCGGGCTCACTGGCCTCCCAGGGGCCAGCACTAGCCAGGGGTAAGGAGAGAAGAGAGGTTGCAGTGGTGTTTAAAAGATGCTGTATTAGTAAGTGTTAATTGGTACCTGGCGCCTGCAGCGTCATGGGGACCTGAATCATCTCTGAGGGGATGATGTCCCAGATGGTAGAGCGTGCAATGAAGTCCCTCCAGCTCCCAATTGCTGGGGGGGGGGGGGGGGGGGGGGGGGGGGGGGGTGGGAGGCTGGCAGGCTATTTTAGGGAAGAATGGCTGCAGGATTTCATGGGTCACATGCCAGGCCATCTCTCCAGCTAGCTGAGCCCAGACTCCTCTGTGGCCATGTGGCATCTCCACACTGGCAGCACCATGTGGCTGCTGCATCATCACAGATGCCACCACTTGTCCCATCACCGTGTTTGGCCCAGTGCCCCTGCCTGCACTGATAGATGGCACAGGATAGACCAGCAGTGCCTGGAAATGGGAAGTCCTAGGAATATTAGGAAGTGTGAGGGCAAGAAGCATCATCTGGGTTTAGGTGTGTCCTGGAGAAGACTGGGGAAGGCAGAGGATGAGAGCTTGATGTTACAGCACATCACTGCCAGGCTGGGGTGGGCTCAGGACCTGCAGGCATCTGGCCATCTGCAAGAGCAGGTGTTATGGTTTGAGGAACACACAACAATTTATTATGCTTTAGGTAATTATTTTATGAGATGAGAGGGATGAGCCCTCCCCATCCAGGAAGGAGAATCAGGAAAAACAAAGGAGACCCAAGGCTTTAAATATAAACAGATTTAGTAGAGTAAGACTAGATAATTAACATTAATAACACTAAAGAACAAATATTCACCCCAATATAAAATATATGAGGATTATACTCAGCCCGTCCTACCAGCAGGAACCTGTGCCCTCCCAGCAGGGACACAAAGTGTTGGAAAGTGCAAGTTCTGCGGCTTTGGGAGGAAAGGAAGGGCTCAGGGGTCTGGCCCAGGGCAAGGAGTTCTCTGGACCCACCACCATCAAGGAAAAGAAAATTTTCCAGCAAACTTTCTAATTGGTATTGAATGTGAGGATCATGGTATGAATTGGTATGAACTGTTGGGGTCAAGTGCCCGAGTCTTGTCTCTCCTCACCCCTCTCCCTGTCTGGCTTGAAAACACTGAGACCCTGAAACTTGTGTACCAGAGCTGGCTATAAAGTAAATATTTTCACAAATTCAGACACTTCTAAAAGTGCAGTGTTCCCCAGCATTAGAAGAAAAATTAGTCCCGTGTCACTCAAACCAGGACAGCAGGATTCTGGCTCGAAAAGCAGGGGTTGCCCAGAGCTGGGGCAGAAGGGTGAAGGTGGGAGCCAGGGCTCAGCCATAAAGGACATCCAGGCAAGCGAAGGGCTCAAAATGTTCTCGGCTTTTATTAACTCCACTAATGAGCTGAGATAAGACACCATTCCAGCTTTACAAGCGTGCACTGGCAAACACTCTCATTAAAGTGTCAGGCAGAAAGTCTCTGGCTCTCTGATGGAGACGGGGATGTGGCTCTGCTCTAACCGGGCTGCATCCCCTGGAAAACTGGGAACCAGTGGCCACCCCAGCATTAGTGCTGGGGGCATCTTTTTGCTTGCTCGCCAGTGGGGAGAAGGCTTTCCGTGGCCTTAGCTTAGAGTACGAGAAGTGGTTCCTGAAAACACATCAGAGGCAGCCAAGGCAGTCAGCGTTGGATTGATGAAAACTCACATGATTTGAAAATCTCAGCCCCTCTCCCAGCAGAAGACGAGGATGTGCATGGTCAGCTGGGGTTCATACTGCAGATCCTGTCCCTCATGGCAGCACCCTCCGTTACCCACTGCCTTTCTTGATCCCCCTCCTGTGCCTGCACAACCCTTCTGGGATTCCTTGAATGCTTTGTATGAATCGGTGCTGATTCAGCCACTGGTAGCGTGTACTGCTTCTCCCAGTGGGACACCCCCAGGGTTTGAAACCAGAATAATTGTAATTTTAATTCCCTTCCCTTCCATCTTAATTCTGAGATTTTAATTTTTTTTCTTCAAAGTTACTTCCACAGAGAAAAGTGATCTGAATGACAAGTCTCTTCAAACAGCTTGCCCCCAAACAGGGTTTGAGAAGTTCTGCCGTGACGTTCCAGTCGCCCTTGAGAATCGTGATGGGTCTGGCCCAGCTTTGAGCCCCAGTTACCAGGCCCAGAGCTCCTGGTAGGGAGAGGACCATGCATCCGGACTCTTTGATGCTCTCTTTCTTCTATCACATTTTCTCTGGGCTTGTCCACTAGTGGCAGGACACTGAATGGGCCTGGCTGTCCTTGTGCTGTGCTGTAGCAGCCCCAAATCATGGCTCCCATCTGAATCCTGGCAGCCCGGGCATGGCTGGGTCCATGGTGGGGAAGTGTGGAAGTTTGCTCCTGGACACCTCCCATGGGGATGGTCCTTGTCCCTATGAGGTTTGTTCTCAGAGACAGCCCAGGGCAAGGCACAGCTCAGGCTTTCGCCCATGGGTGATGCCAGGGGCTGCAAGAACAGTTGCCTGTCCTGACTGCTCCTGAGACAGCAGGGGTGACAGCTGGAGATACCAGCATTTCCAAGGGAAAGGTCCGAGGGCAGGATTTCCAAGAGCCCTGGCTTGGGAGAAATGGTGTTTCTAGGGGATATGGGCTGAGGGGTTGAGAGACACAGGACTAACTTTTCTTCTAATGCTGGGGAAAATTGCACTTTTACAAGATTCTAGTGTCTGAATTTGTGAAAATATTTACTTTATAGCCAGCCAGGCTCTGTGGGATTCAAGGTTTTAGTGTTCTCAAGCCTTGCCAGGTGCAGGGACAAGGAGGAGCAAGGCCTGGGCATTTGACCCAGGCTGGCCAACAGGATCATTTCGTATCATGAACGTCACATTCAATATAAATTAGAAAAGTTT